>PDHQ01000075.1:0-100232 GCA_003339415.1 Ophiocordyceps camponoti-saundersi (nom. inval.)
TTTGGTTCCAGCGGAGGACGAGGCCGTAGACGGGCTTTGTGCCGAGGGTTGGGGGGACGGACCAGGTGTAGTGGCCTGCTGAGCTGGGGACGGCGTCTAGAGGAGGAGGAGGTTGAGGAGGAGGTTAGCAGGAGGGGGGGGGGGGGGGGGGGGGGGGGGGGGGGGGGGGGGGGGGGGGGGGGGGGGGGGGGGGGGGGGGGGGGGGGGGGGGGGGGGGGGGGGGGGGGGGGGATTCGTAGGTATGTATGTAAGGGGGATGTAGGGGAGGGATGGATATATATATATATATATATATATATTGAAAGGAAGGGGAATAAAGGGAAAGGGAAATAAGGAAAAGGCATCAACTTACCGGTTATGTTGACCAGCTTCTCCTGACTGGCCTGGTCTTTTCCTCCGATGAGGCAGATGGAGACGAAGCCCGAGGCGTAGGCGGGAGTCGGATCCCAGATTATGTCATAGGAAGAGCCAGCGACGACGGTCTCGTGAGGTTTCGGCCTAATAATGGGATCGAAGCCCATCGTCGGCACGTCCTCGGCTTTGATGAGGAAAGAGAATAGGATGAGCGGGAGGAAGAATCGGTGCATGTTTTTGTTCTGTGGGATAACGATGTTGAGAGAGAGGAGAGGAGATGGGGAGGGGAGAAGGGGAGAGAGAAGAGAGAAATAGGTTGAGATGGGGAGTGACTGTTTCGCTTAGCTTCGCCTAACGAGCGTCTTGGATGCCATGAGGGAGCAAACATGGTTTTGTCGTGAGACGAGACGAGGTCGGTGGGTAGCCGTGATTGGATTCCTGGCTGATGCTGGGTGGGTTGAGGGAAGGGGTGGTTGGAGATGATGGCGTGGAGAGAGAGAGAGAGAGAGAGGGAGAGACAGGACGTGTGGCGTTTCATCTCTCTTTTTTTTTGGTGTGTTAATTCCGACGACGATGGTGATTGATTGATTACTTATTCGCATGGTGTCTATGGATACGTCTGGATATACGATGCCGTGATTGTTTGATGTAAGCTGTGATATCCGTAGTAGGAGGTATGAGATGAGCACTAGGTAGAGAAAGGGTAAGGGTAAGGGTAAGGGTAACGAGTAACAGGATGAGGTCGGGGGGATTAGCGGGTGATTAACGGCTCATCTTTACCTTACCCTACCTAGGTACTAAAAGACTAACCTAGTGGCTACCCGCCCGGTAACCGACCCCCGTTCATCGCTCCTGCCCCCCCCCCCCCCCCACACCTGCCCCGCGCTTCTACATACAGAGGGGAAAAGGGAGGGGGGTGTAAGTTCCGGCATCGGCGCGGGGCGAGGCGGGGCGGGGAAGGGGAATCTGGGGAGGGGAGACGAAGAAGGAGGAAGAAGGAAGATCCCAAGGATGGGAAGAAAGGAAGTGAAGTTTCCCCCTCCCCTCTTGATATCGCCATTCACATACACACGGCGGAACTGCTTTTGGAGAAAGATGACGACTCGCTACCGTGTTGAATGTGCGTCTCTTTCTCTCTCTTCACATCTCTCTCTCCCGCCTGTCGTGTCACAGTCTCTACTCAAGTACTGACAAGAGCTGAAAGATGCGCTCAAGACGCATCGACGAGATCAATTCATAGGTTCGATCGCCAATCACCACAACAGAGCAATACAAAAGAAATGCTGAGGACATAAAAAACAAAACAGAATGGATCAAGGGCCTGCTCGCCGTCCCCTTCGTTCTCTGCTCCGGGGCCTTGAGCGACGAGGCGGACGTAGCCAAGATGGCGGATGAGGCTCATCGACGATATGCCGAGATTATGCGAGATGTTGAGGGGTTGATAGACGATCACAGTTTGGACCTTTTTTTCCCTCTTCCTATTCATCTCCTTTATTCCGTCGCAAAGAGACAAAAAACAGTAGAAGAAAAAAAACTGACGATGGAAAATAAAAAAAGTCCAGCGTCAGTCTCTTCCTCACCCTCGACCGTCGAAACTGTCCATGCTCGTCCCAACAGCCGGCCCCTTCTTCACCCGCCTCCCGCTCGGCCCAGCCTTCGCCTACCAAGACGGCAAGCGTAACATGTCACGAAGGAGATACGTATCCCCGTCCTTTAATGACGTGCGTCTCATCCTCAACTCGGCCCAGCTCATGGCCGTGACGGCCGATGGGCTCGAGTTGGCTACTTTCGACGGGGACGTCACCCTCTACGACGACGGGGGCAGTCTCGATCGGGACAGCGAGATGGTGCCGAGGATCCTATCGCTGATGCGTCGCAACGTCAAGATCGGCATCGTCACCGCCGCCGGTTACACCACGGCCGAACCTTACTACCATCGGTTGAGGGGCTTGCTCGACGCACTGGCCGACGACGCGGACATGTCGACGGAGCAAAAGGGGAACCTGGTGGTGATGGGAGGCGAGGCCAATTACCTCTTCGCACTGGATCTCTCCTCGCCTCACAGACTGAAGGCGATCCCGAGTCAGGAATGGAGGACGCCGGCGATGAAGCCGTGGCGCGACGAGGACATTTCTTCGCTCCTGGACGCGGCCGAGGCTGCGTTGTCGGACTGCGTGCGCACCCTCCGTCTCCCGGCGACGGTGATCCGCAAGCCCCGAGCGGCGGGCATAATCCCGGACCCGCCATCCGCCCGAATCGCGCGCGAGTCGCTAGAAGAGACGGTGCTAGCCGTGCAGCGGAGCCTGGAGCTAGTCGTCGCCAAGCAACGGCAGTCAGACGACGACAAGATGGCGACGGCGGTGCCGTTCTGCGCCTTCAACGGCGGGAGGGACGTCTTCGTCGACATCGGCGACAAGAGCTGGGGCGTCTCCGTCTGCCAGCGATGGTTCGGCCAGATCCAGGCGAGGAACACGCTTCACGTTGGCGATCAGTTTCTGAGCGCGGGGGCGAATGATTTTAGGGCTAGGAGCGTGGGGACGACGGCTTGGGTTGCGAGTCCGGGGGAGACGGTTGAGTTGGTGGATGAGTTGATGGGGTTGATGGATTCCTGAGTAGGTACCTGGTGAGACTTTTTTTCTCTTCTCTTTGTCTTTCTTCCGTCGTTGTCGTCATCGTCATCGTCATCGTCGTCTTTGTGATTGTGATGACCAACATGTTGATGACGACCATGTTCACCACCATGTTCACCACCATCGTCATCGTCACCACCACCAGTCCCCATCCCCATCCTGTCCCCATCCTGTCCTCATCCTGTCCTCAACCCACACAGTATCCGCCCCCAAATCCCCAATTCCTGTCCTATCCCAAGCCATCCCATCCCATCCCATGCTATCCCATCCGTTCCAAGCCACGCCATGATCCTCTCACGCCCCCCCCCCCCCGAAACTAAAAAAGTAGCTAGCTATGTAAACTCCCCTGACCATCTCGCCATCCCCCCAACTTCGGCACCGAATACCCGAAGTCGGTCAAGTTGAAAAATAAAAACGTCATTTTGGGTGGAGGGAAATACGCTAGGTGCCGATTAGCCGGGGCGGAACCCCGACTGTACCCGTTTTCTTTTCTTTTCTTTTGGGGATGGATGAAATGGATGGAGAGATGATGAAGAGATGGGTGAAGAGATGGGAGAGGAATAGGATGATGGGTGTTGCTTCTTTGATGGAATCTTTGGAATTTATAGTCTTCTTCACGTGATGATTTTCCTGTCAACTGTTTGGATATTGCTATATTGCTATATTGCTATACACCTTGAACCCGTCTAAGCTACATACGTCTACGGATATATCCTTCCACATCTCTTCTACCTTGCCTCCATCACCTCCATCACCACCATCACTATCACCATTAGTCATCGATATCACCATCATCATCACGATGCATCTACATCTAGTCCGTATATCTACATGTCCACGTCGACTCGAGATAGTAACCCCTGGCATTCTCTTGCACAGCCTTCCTACCCGCATACATCTACACATCCACCATACCAACTCCGCATAAACATACATCCATACATACATCCATCCATCCATACCCTTAACCCTATCCCATCCCCATCCCTATCCCTCCCTATCCCCATCTCTCCGGCACTTCCCACCCGGCAAAGACGGTGAAGCATCCCGTCCCTCACTCACCCCATCCATCCCATGCAGTTCCTTCCTCCCATCCTATCTAATTCCTTCCCCCACAACCCTACCAATTCACCCCCTTTCCTTTCCTTCCTTTCCTTTCTTTTCTTCCCCTCCTTCTTTCCTTCTTTCCCTCTTCTCCTCTCTCATTCCTCGTTATTCACACCCCTTCCACCCCCCCACTTCACCTTCTACTTCGACTTCACCGTCGTGTCTCAACCCTTCTTTCTTTCTTTCTTTCTTTCTTTCTTCCACTCCTCATCAGTACAAAGCCTCGCTGTAACATCATGGCCTTGTTGGCTGCAAACCCACACACCCTCCTTCTACTCCAACCGCCACTGCCACTACCTACCTACTATCCACACGCCCAACAGCCAACTACCTAACTTACATACATATGGGTGTCACGTTTCATTCACCTACATATTGATTCACTATCATTCTTTGCTTCTTTCTGCAAGCCTCTTTACTCTCCTTTTGCTTCTTCTGATTCTACTTCCTACTTCTTCTTCTTCACACGCAAATTCATCACTTCCTCATCTTCTACCTTGCATTCGCATCCATCCTACCTTCCTTACTGCATACCTTCCTACCTACTCAGCCTCCTTTTCCTTTCCTCTTCACTAAACCTGAAACCGGCCAACAAAAGTCTCCGCTGTAAAACATTTGTAGACCCCATCATCTCCCATCATCCTTGCGCCCGCCCCCGGGCATTGTATGTACATTTGCCCTGTGCCGCCTTATCCTCCCCGCATCTCGTGAGAGACCGACATCGACAATCTGCCGTGGCCCGAGACCCGACAGGCGACAAAAAACAAAATCAACTCTCAACGCCGCGTCTTCCCCCCCAAGGAGAGACTCGCAGAAACAAACAGACCGCCTGTCCCATTCTCTAGTATCCTGCCTGACCTGGCATCTTGCCCAGCGAGTGCGACGTCGCCATCTTCGAAGGCAGGTGGTTGTGGCAAAATATCTTCTTGCCGCCACAGAATTCCTTCTTGGTCGCGTCAATGGCTTGCGCCTGGTCGTCGTAAGATTCCAACTGGCAACACTCCACGTTACGCATCCACCGATTGCTGAGCACATCGGCGATTGCGATCCGTCGATTCGGCTCCGGGTTGAGCATTTGCAGCAACAGACGCCGCAGGGCCGGAGGGTTGATCCCCATGTCCAGCGCCATGCACTTGGGGTAGTCTTCCTCCGTTATCGCCGACCCGGCTTCCGGGTGCCGCTTGTTCCAAGACTCCCAGCCTTGTACCAACTTATCGTAGTGAGGCTGGCCGCGCTCGGCTCGCGACCAGATGGCGCCGCCAAAAGTCATGTAGATCATCACAATCGCCGAGCTCCACACGTCCAGTGCTCTCGCGTCGTACCGGTCCTTCTTCGCCAGCACCTCGGGTGCAATGTACGGCTCGCTCCCGCAGATGCCGGGCGAGCAGAGGCGCACCTCGCCCATGTTGCGGCCGCATTGGCCTCCCGCCTCGCGCAGTCCCGGGTGCGTGCCCGAGAAGACCTCCGAGACGCCAAAGTCGGTAATCTTCAGCTTGCTGTCCTTGGTCAGCAGCAGGTTCTCCAGCTTGATGTCGCGGTGGGCGATGCCGTTGGCGTGCAGGTAGCCGACGCCTTGCACCAGCTGCTTGAACAGACATTGCCGGTCCTTCTTCTTGTCGTCGCCCTTCAGGTGACCCTTTTGCACGAGGCCGAACAGGTCGCCTTCGGAACAGTACTCCATCACGTGGTTCCACCGGTGATGGTTGGTGCACAGCCTGATCGTCTCCACGATGTTGGGATGGTGCAGGCTCTTGCCGATGCTGTATTCCGACTTGATCTTCTTCTCGTACTCTGCCTGGCTCTCGCGGTGCGACTTTCCTCGAAACTCCTTCACCGCGTACAGCTCGCCGGGGCAGCCCTTGCGGACCATGAGCGTCACTCGAGAGGCGGCACCCTTGCCGAGGTGTTTGCCGTGCCGGCCGAGGATCTTGTGTTGGTATTCATATTCGGACTGCAGATCGGCCACGTCTATAAAAAAGTCGTCGGGTAGGCTCAGGCTCATGCGGCGCGCCTTGACACCGGTGCCGGCGTCCGGCGGGAGCGGCCACGGCAGCCTCTCCGGGGGATATGTCCGATTGGCGTTGTCGGTCGGCGTCGGCGGGGTCGAGCCAGGCGTCATGGGGCGTTTCAGCCCATCGAAGCTGCTGGCACGTCGGCCGGGGCTGGGTTGCCTCGAACCTCTGCCCTTGTGGCCGACGAAGTTGACGGCCCGGCCGCGGAGAGAGAAGCCCGTTCCGGAACGGCCTTTTTTCTGAAAGTCGTCCGACGACGGGAACGAGTGGCTGCCGGCGGCAGACGCGTGCGTGGGCGTCATTGGCAGGGGCGAGGCCGGTGAGGCCGGCGACAGTGGTGATGGGGGCGAGTAGGACTGGCTGGTGCTCGAGGCCGACGAACGAGTCAGGAAATTGGGGCCGGCGTAAGGGCCGCTGCCGGGGTGGCTGGTGGGCAAGGGGGGCGGTGCGTCGTTGGTAGCGAACTCGCGAACTTTTTCAGCCGAATTGGAGCGACGGAAGATGTTGGATACGGTGCGTCGTAGTCTGCTGGCGGGGCCTCGGGCGGAACGGCGCGACTGGGGCGTCGGCGGCGACGTGTCCGAATCGGAGAGTCTCCCGGAAGGCGGGGTTCCCGAGTCGTGTGTGATGAGGGCAGGAACCGGCTGCTTGGGTGTAGATGTTGGCGAGCGCGAGATGGATCGGTCGACGCCGGTGAAATCCTCCGAGTAACGGTCGCAGCTGACGGGGGTGACGGGCTCGACGAGGGAGTCGGCCGAGTCGTCGGCACCCTCTTCGGGACTGGAGAGCGAGTAAGGCGACGAGGCGTAACTATTGGAGTAGTACGACTGCGGCGATGGCCTCGTTGAAGGGGCTCGCACGTCGATTGCTATGGCAGCCGCCTTGATCGGAGGTGCCGGCTCGGCGCTACAGCGCGTCGTGGTGGCTGAAGAATGCACATGTCAGCAAGGTGAACCGCAGGAGTTGGCAGTCACGTCATGCAAGACGTCGATAGGAGGGGAGGGGGGGGGCAGGGATTAAGCATGCGCCACTGACCAGAGTCCGGCTTCATGGCCGCCATCGGGGTGGAGGGGGGAAAGAGGGCCGACGGAGGGGGGGGGAGGGGGGGGGGAGGCAAGAGAAATAGGAGCGGGTATGTGTGAGACGAGGCGAAGGGGCGAGTCGAACCCTGCCGTTCAGGGCTTGCCACTAGGTGGGTCTGGGGCGTTTAAGGAGACCGCAAGCGGGATCGAGGTTGGGCGGGAGAGGTCGTAGAGTAGAGCCTTGATCGAAACGGAATGCTTCGCGCACAGACCGGCAACACGGCTCTAATTCGTTTCTTGGTGCTTTTCGGAACGATTCCTTTTTGATCTCAGCAAGAGGAAGAGGAAAAGGCGAAAATATATAGAAGCGACGGGACGGGACGAGTCAAGGCGAGTCCAATCGTCGTACAGGCGACTCGAGAGGTCAATGACGGGTGATGAGCGGCTCACGGCATGAGCAAGAGGCGAGAGTCGTTCAGATAGCGTGTGCTTCAAGGCAGGGAAGCGTTCACGAAGAGGAAAAAAGAGATGCCGCAGGTGATGAGAGGAGGCGGAGGCATTAATAGGAAGTAATCGGTAGAAGGGAAGGAAGGCGAGACACGGCGACGACGACGACGAGACTGGCCTGAGACAGCCTAGACGACTGGTGGGTGGGAGGAGAGGGGGGGGGGGGGGGTATAAGAAGGAGGTTGGACGGAGAGAAGAAGCAATGGAGGGAGGGAGAGAGAGGGAATGGAGGATTTGAAGAGTAGATTTTAAGAACGGTGGGGGAGAGGATGGTGAGAGGGTACCGAGGCCGGTTGTTGGTAGGTAAGTAGGTACCTAGGTATGGTGAGGATGACGATGGAAGAGCGATGATTCGTTGAGAGAGAGAGAGAGAGAGAGAGAGAGATTGACAGAGCCGGAGAGAGCGAAACAACAAGCTAGTGTCCGTAGAGGGAGAGGGAGGGAGAGGGAGAGGAGAGATGGATAGAGAGAGAGATGGAGAGGGAGAGAGGAGATGGATAGATGGAAGGATGGATGGAGAAAAGCGGAGGTTGGCGTCAAGGTTCCTTCCCGCTGTGCGAATGGATGGTGTTGTGCGCGAACGTGTTGTGCGCGCGAATGTTATGTGTGTGTGTGTGTGCAGTTAAGGAGTCAGTATGTACAATACTGTATGTAATGTCCAGCATGAGGTAACAAGGTTTTTGTCTAGTAGATAGACGGAGAGACGGCGAGGCTCGTCCTCTCTCTTATCATCAAATCCATCAGTTGATTGTCACAGCCTATTTTTTTCTTCGCACCACCCACGCAACAACCCACGCACCGCCGCGGCACCACCCTGGCACCCACCCTGGCACCCACCCTGGCACCCACACACACACACACACACACACACACCCCAGAGGCAGAAGAGCAGGAGGAAGAGGAAGAGGAGGCGCCGGGGCGAGCCAGGGCCCCTGTCCGTTGCTTTTTTCGGCAGCATCCCCCACACACCCTCCCTCCCACACACCCCCTCCCTCTCAACGGGCTCCCTCGCCCAAGTGGAAAGAAAAAAAGGAAACAACGAAAAAGAAAAAGAGACGGAGAGAGAGAAAGAGAAAGAGACGTAACGAAAAAAAAAAAAGAAGGGGAGAGAAGGGGGGCGTGCATCGAGTAAGAGAAATCCCATCATCATGATTGATGATGATGATGCTTTGGCGGCCTTTGGTTGCTGCTGATGCCGATGATTGAAATGATTGGACGGGACGCGGGCTGGCCAATTCTCTGATACGACCTCTTTTCCCCTTCCGCACTGTGCCCTCCTCGTAAGGGACCCTACAGGTATCCGTAGAGCGGTATCCGCAGAGGAGTATCCGTGGAGGAGGAGTACGGACAGTTCACCGTTACGGATACTACTACTACTACTACGAGCTGGTGAGTGCCCCCAGGCCAGGTGGTAGTGGCACGCCTTTTCTTCTTCCCGGTAGGGCCCCCCCCCTTCGCCCGACCTTCTGGCTGTCGACCTTCCTCTTCCCAGCAGAAGGCTGCGTGGACGCACGTACGGATGCTACCCCAGGACCAAAGTTGGCAGCAGCCAGTCCAAGACCGAGTCTATCCGTCGGCATGGAAACATGGAAACATGATGGAACAACCGCACAAGGTAAGCTTAACTAACACGCACATGATGATGATGATGATGATGATGATGATGGCTGTGCGGGTGATGCACTGTGCTCCTCGTCCTCGTCCTCCCTGTCCTCGTCCTCGTCCTCCCTGTCCTCGTCCTCGTCCTCCCTGTCCTCGTCCTCGTCCTCCCTGTCCTCGTCCTCGTCCATCCTCTCCTGTTTCGCCGTCTTATTCATTCATATAGTGCATCCTATTCGCATGAGAACATGCCTACATACTGTATCCGTCTGTCTCCGAGTCCTATATGTATGTATCTTAGGTGGATACGTCCGTAGAGGTAGGCCTTTGGCGAGCCGGCCCTAGGAGATGAGATTCTCGACCTACATACATACATACATAACGCATGCGTGTCTGTATGAAGAGAAGATTGCGGAGAGACCCTTTTTCTCCCTTCTCTCTCTTCCATGCCTTCTACTATCACTACTACGACCTACCTACCTACCTACATACCTATCCGCAGACGCATGTAGAGCTAGCTGCCTGCAGCCGGCATGTATGTATGTATGTAACGACAGCTTCATCCCCTTGGCCCCGGAAGGACACCGCTCGGACCCGACTGGGGTGGATTGGTGGATGGAGGGATGGATGGATCGACTGCTGGCGGACAGCGACGACGGACGTTTCCCGTCCCTAGACTCCGGCTGCACCGTAAATGCGCCCAATCGTAGGCATTACCTACCTACCATCTACATACCTACCACCTACTTGCCTACAGGCTACACCTACTTCCCTTGACGGAAACAGACGTGTGTGTTGTATGTATGGACGTATGTATGTATGTATGCTGCAAAAAACTGCTGCTGTACTCGTGCCCTTTGCATCATGTGCAAAAGTGCGCGCAGACATCACATTCACACGCACGCACACACACACACACACAAGCAAGGTATCCTCCCTCCCTAGATACACCCCCCTCCCCCCCCCCTGCCGCACATCGTGCATCTCCATGTCCCCCAGATCCGTACAGTGTGTGTTATACGTCTCAAGCACGTCAACGCACGACGTCACGAAAAAGCCTCTTCTTAAATTTTTTTTCTTGATCGTCTTCAATCAACTAATCCGCCACGGTTGTGTAACCAGTTATTATCCACCTACAGTGCGTCCTTGTGATTGTTTCTTTCCCTGTTCTTCTTCGTCTTCATCATCATCTTCTGTCGTCGCGCAAGGAAAAAAAAGGGGGAGAACAGAGAGAAGGGGGGGGGGAGTGAGGTAAGGAAGCGTCTTGGCGCAAATCTCCCCCTGTTTTAAACAAAAACAAACTGCCAAGATGCAGATGTTCAAGACAAGTGAAAGGAAAAAAAAAAAAGCCTTGGCATTTATTCCCTCACGGATCAGCTTAGCATGCAACCTGCGCGTCTCTCGAGCAGGTACGGAGCTAAGGGGAGAAGATTAAAAAAAAAAAGACGGAGAGAAAAAGGGAAGGGGGAGAAAAAAAAAGGAAGAACAGGGGAGGAGTATGGATAGCGATACGGACTAAGGACGTAAAGAGAGAAACAAAAGGCGATGATGACGATGGTGCCTCGGGCCAAAAACAAGGCTTCCCTGCCAGATGATGAATGTATCGTTTTCATCGGCTCCGGAGCGCCGAATGAGAGGGAGGGAGGGACCGGCAGGATCGGCAGAGCGCGCCCGCTGACACCCCTCACCTGTCCCGTGCTGGGCCGGGAGACCCGACGTAGCCGACGACGGGCGTCTGTCTGTCTGTCTGTCTGTCTGTCTGTCATGATTGACTGAATTTTGTTACTCAGAAGAGGGATTGGATCGATTGATCGATTGATGAATTGATTAAAGCTGGCTTTATTCCTCACTCCTTGATACGCACATTCTTTACACACATCACACATCGTTGGATACGGAGACACGAATAGAAACAAAAGATAAAGTCGAGACACACAGTGCGGTGGAACGGAAAGAAGGGGGGGGGACCGAGGCACGTGCGCCGGTCGCATCGTGGCGGGCACCATGTCCGATTTCTTTCAAAGAGTAGCGCCCTGTAGCAGGCAGCCAGCCAGCCAGCTCCCTACTATCTGTACATATAGTGATGCTTAGTCGCCCACACACACACACACACACACACACACAGTATGTGCATAGTAGGCACACACATTCCAAGGGCGTCCGATAAGCTCGCAGCAGCCAAATAACATGTAGAAGCCACACCGACGACGAATATGTACAGTACACGTGATGGGCCAACATGTGCATGTAGGGCAACGTTCGAAAGAAGCCCTTTTCTTTCCTTCGATGCACCCAAGGTGTGCGAGCCTTACCTTGAGGGACTGGATAGGGATAGGTTAGAGAGCCGTAACATACATACAGTACATACATACGTCATAAGCAGCTAGGTAGGTACGTAAGTCTATGATCAGTCCGTCCACTGCAAGGCACAACAATAAACAGCCTCCTCGATTTCGAGCGAAAGCGACTCGCCCCGTAGCCTATGTACACATACTAGGTATCCGAGGGGGGAAGCGTCAGATGACGAAATGAGCATTCCAATTGCACAAGCCGGTTGACGAAAATTTTATTAATCCCCAGCTATTTATAACCATAATTTAAGGTGTTAGGTGACCAACACAACACAACACACACACACAAGATCACGCGCCAGAGTCTCTCTCTATCTCTCTGTCTCTTTTTTTTTTTTTCCTTTGTTGGGAACCTCGTTTCGAGAAATAGCCGCCGGTTACGGTGTCGGAGGCTTGCGTCACCATGCCACCGGCGGCGGCCAACCATGTACATACATACATACATACATATGTAAGAGAGCGCCACCCGGGCGACCAAGCTCGAATGGAAGTCTTGGTGTTTTTTTTTTTTGGCTTATTGGGCGGGTAAAGGAAGGAAGAGGGAGATGACGAGCCAAGACGGGATTGGCTTTGTAGAGACAGGCAGGCAGGCAGGCAGGCAGATTATCACGATCTTGATACAGGTTCGTTTATACAAGCAATTTGTAATGATTATCTCGTGCATGTATGTATGTACAGTATGTACGTCCGTACACATATGTACATATATATAATCCGTATGTATAGCAAAGATGGGATTCACTATCCAAACATGGTCAATCATATCAGCAAGCAAGCAAGCAATACATATAACCGTACATACATGAAATCAAAAGGAAAAAAAGGGGGGGGAGAAGAAGAAGAAGAAGAAGAAGAAGAAGAAAGAAAGGAAAGAAAGGAGAAACCTCGACAGCGGATGGCGCATCCATCCATCCACACATACGCGAGGCGAGGGAAGCTTGGCGCATCGACTAATCATCTCTCGGCAACGCTGCTGAGCGTCGTCGCGAGAGAAGCACACACTTGACATCCCGGCGTGAGACAAGCCAAGAAACCCCCCCCCCCCCCCCCCCCTTTTTCACCCTTTGCCTTTCCTTCCCCCCCCCCGTTGAAGGAGAGACAGAGAAAGTGAGAGAGAGTAACTGAGTGAGAGTACTAATGTAAGAGTAAGAGTAAGAGTAACATTCTCTCCCACATGTGTGATACGAGTGAGATGAAAGAAAGAGGTTCATCTCATCACTGCCGTTGCCGCTTGTCAGCCAGCAAGGAAGATACATACACACATAATCCCGACGTGATCGGCTGTCGAGATAAGCTTGAATTTCTGACGGCATGATTTCCCTTCCTTCTACCTTGTGTATCTACATATGTGTGTAGTATGTATGTATGTATGTATGCTGGTAAGACGATTCAACCCCCTTTTTCCTTCTGTAAACCCATCACCTACCACCTACTCAGTATTACGTGCATGCGATACAAAATCCATACATCAGAACATATTCAGAAGAAACGAAAAAAGAGACACAGTGAGATTCACCGGGTGCGACAACAAATTCTCATCCTGCCCGGAACCGCTCATCTTTCCCTCCCGTGCCATGGCGCCAAGAACGACCGCCATGGTCCAGGTCGGACAGCTTTCTGCTTCCTATTTTGTTTTACATACAGACAGGCCGATGCGCGTCTTGGCTCTGGGCATCTCGGGCTGTGTATCTGTGTTGAGCCAAGTTTTTTCCTTTCTTTCTCTCTTCCATCCTTCCCCCCTTTTTTCCTTACTGAGCTTAGATGACGATCTGGCTTAGAAGGAAAAAAGGGGGGGAAGGATAAGATGTTTAAACGCCTGACGTATGTAGACATCTCCGTTGTCTCTACCGGTCGAGAAGCAAGGGGCGGCATTAAAAGGGGGAAAAGAAGATTCGTCTTCCACCTTCTTTCTTCACCACACCGTTTTTTTTAAATGGAATGTCCGGTACCGGGTCGCGGCGTCGGCCGTAGCGCCCGGGCCTCGCCGAAGGAGGTTGTGCCGGGCCCGGCCGTTCTCCTTCTCCCCCTTCCCCACCGCCGCCGGAACGACCGGCCGTTGTATGTATATACAGTATGATTATGATTAATATTGTGTATGTATTATTCGCATGCTTGCATATGTTGTATATATGTATGTATGTGCGTACAGTGCGCGTCTGCTGTACAACCCATTGATTGATATGTGTTCACAGCTCCTTTATTTGTGATGCATCCATCCATTCATTCATTCATCTATCCGTACATCCATCCATCCATCCATACATACATGATACAACACACGGATAGACACACGTCCCATTTTGCCTACGGATACCCGAACCTGGAGGAGGCTTTTAAAGCCCAGCGACGGAAACAAGGGAATTAAAAAAAAACGCCTCAATACGACTGTCGAGTTGAGGCTTCGCAATAATAATAAGCTTGTTTGAACCTGGCTCTTCTTTCTCACCGGATCATCCCTGCCTTTTTCATCCCGGGTCCGATATTGGTCGTCGTCGACGGTCGTCGGTGGTGAGGCTTGGATTGGGGTTTTGTGTCGGTGTTATCTGTTCTTGTTGTGGTTTCTCCTTTGCTTTTGCTGCTTGAACACCCCCTCCCTGAAAAGGACCGGATATCCGCTGTGGACGGGAAGAGGCAAATATCGTACTATTTACGGATGTATGTAGGTATATATGTATAACAACAGTATAATGTCTGTATGTACGGATTATGTAGGAAGAGTATCCGTCAAACATACAGCAAATGCGAGTTGCTTGCGTGCACATGCATCATACATGGTGTGTATGAACGTAGTATAAACGCATGCCTACCTACCTTATACTCCCTACTCCGTACATACATACCTACATACATACACACAAGCTCTGCACACACAATCCCGAACCCATCTCACTCTCGTACCATCCATTTCCAAATACGACGCTCGCACAGTATCTCAACTCTTCTGAAATCCCGCGCCTTGGCAATGCTGACCGCAGGGCTTGGCTCACGACTCGCAAGCGACGTGGCCCGCCTCATCATCTCCCTCTTTTCCTCTGTCTCCTCCTCCTCCTTCTTCCTCCTCGCCTGTGCAAAGGAGAAAGAAATGACGACGCCAAGTGCGGAACCGTGTTTTGTCATGTCATCTCTCCTTTTATGCCAGGTACCGCTTCTCGGCTACCACTGAGCTACATACAGTACTAGCCGCCTCCCCCCGGGGCCGATGGTAGCGCGAGAGAAGAGATGGCCAGCATTTTCGTATCGCCTCCTTTCCATCAGCGGCTCTCTAAAAACTCGTCTTACTGGAGAAGTCCAGTCAGCCTACTGTATATCCGTCATCGTCATGTGATGATGCAAGGCAACGTCGGCTCGAGTTTTTTTTTTTTGTCTGTCTTGTCTCTGCTTTTTTTTTCTCCCGCCGTTTTGAAGAGGAGGGTGGAAGGTGGAAAGGGAAGAAAAGGGAGGGAAAGGCCGTGGTGTCGGGCTTTCGGGCCTTTGACCGAGGAGGAGGGTTGGAAATCGTGATGGAAGGGAAGAGAAGGGAGGGAGGGAGGGAAAGCAATAGAGAGACAGACAGAGAGAGAGAGAGACAGAGAGAGACAGAGATGGGTGTGTGTGTGAGAGAGAGAGAATGAGAGAGACGCTGACGTGACGTGACATTACTGTCCCAGACCCCATCATCCAAAGACTCACTCACTCTCACTCACTCACTCACCCTCTCAGTCATCCTCTCCAAAAAAAACCACAGAGATGACTCTCCTAAGGGGGGAAAAGATCGTCAAAAAAACGATGGTGGCGTCCCTTCCTAGTTTCCCACCTACGTATGTAAGCTCCCCTACTACGCTCATTGCGGAAGCTTGTTACCGTTCTCTTAGTAGCCGGCGTTAATAGGGCCGGAGAGTCGAAGTTCGTGAAGGAGGAAAAATCGAGAGTCGAGTCAAGTTCGGCAGCTCTTTTTAGTGCTGACCCCTGTCGTGTGAGTTTTGACTTGACTTGAGTGGGTGAGTGAGTGAGTGAGTGAGTGAGTGAGTGAGTGAGTGAGTGGCCCCCTTGCGTTGTGCGTGACAACGACGAGACCGTGGCTCTATCAAGATCGTGTCTAGTTGCTTAGTGAGTTGCTTAGTTAAAGGTTAAAAGAAAGTGAAGAGGAAGTCGACGATGAAAGGTCCGAGTTCTGAACTCATTCCATCGCAGTTCTCCTCGTAGGCCAACTCTCTCTCTCTATCTTCCCCCCCCTTTTTAAACCCTCTTCTCCCACAACTCCAACTCCCCCGCAAGTTTGCCAAGCAGATGGGCAACCAATGAGATGCAAGAGGCATATCAACCTCGTTGGAGTGGGCCCATCAGTTCATCTCGGCATCACGAGGAAAACACGGGGTTTTAACATTCTTTCAATATACTGTATCTACTGTTTATACATGCTCGTGTTATATTATCGTCATTACCGCGCTTCCAAATTCATAGCTTGCAATCTATCTATCTACATATGTAGCTTTGCATGTGTATATGTCTGTGTGTATGAGAATCTTGTGAAGAGAGAGAAAGGGAACAAACCCCCCCCCCTTGAAACGGGAGCAGACAGAGACAACAACCATGTCCGGTCTACAGATCCTAAGCTCAGCCCGGCAACAAGAACTCAGCGCCTCACTCAACGGCCTAGCTCGATCCCCCTCCGCCCCCCCTGCCCATCTATCGCGCGTGCTGTACATTCCTCCTCACGACAGCTTCTTCTCCAGCCTGGCCGTCCACGACCTTAGCGCCGAGTACGAGCATGCCATACGGCACGCACCCCTTGGAGGCGGCCATTTGATTGGCCCCGCCCTGATGGGGAGCCGGCTCTTCGTCACGAGGCTGGCTACCATGAGGAGGCCTCGTTCCGCTTCGGACGGGGCCGAGTATGTGGTTCGCGCTCGGCTCGGTGTCTCCGGGGAGGCTTCCCTCTCCGTCCGGAGCAACGGGTCACCGCCGACGACGGAGACGACGATGAGCTCCGAAGTGTGAGACTGTTTTCTTTCCTTTTGTTCTTCTGTCTTTTTCTACTACAAACTTGTTGCAAATCACCGAGCCAAAAGCTGACCCCGGAGATGCCTCGACTCGACCGGTAAGCCGAACCGAACACACACCTACACAGCACCCTCCCAAGCTCGACCACAGCCGAAGACTTCCAAGTCAGCATACTAGACAACCCGAACCCGAATCCGATGCAAGTCTCAGTCTCCTTCCCCGTCCCGGACACCGTCTCTAGCGCCGGAACCGCCCGACACCCGTATTTCCTCCTCCTCCGCCGCTCCGCCCCGTCGCTGCAGTGGCAGATGCAACCGATCGAGGACGGGCCGCTGCGGTATACGCTCGTCGAGTTGAGTTCGCCCGTCAAGATCCGCGCTATTTACCACCACGTCGGGCGCGGATCGTCGCTTTCCATGCCCTTTAGCGAGGGCGTGCTTCTCGTCTCCGGCGAGGGGTCGGAACAGGCGAGGGCGATGGAGGTCTTGGTTCTGGCTAGTCTTCTTGGTCTGTTGTGGAGGGTTAGGGCGTTGAGGGTTGGGGAGACGGTTGTGGAGAGGGAGAGGGAGAGGGAGGGGGGGCGGACTGGGTTCCTTCGGCGGTTGTTGGAGGGTGTGTTGTAGTGGACTTGCTCTGCTTCAGGCTGTGTCGAAGAATGGCTTCATATTGATCTGTTAGTTGGTGTGATATACACATAACATACTCCTGGCCACGATCGAGGCAGAGATGGATGAATATCTACAGACTCTGGCGCACAACTCGCACACAGAATCAACATCAGACCAAGGCTAGAACTCTCAAATCGTAGCTGAGCAAGATAGACAAGTGACGGATAGATGTGACTAAGACCTCAAGAGACAACCGCCGTTCTCAACCCCGAGTTCGACTTGATATCTGGGTAGCTTATGCGTCATAGCATAAGAAGATAAAGGGGGGGGTGATTATCTTTCTCAGCCCCGAATCCGCTCTGTATTAACATTTCAACGATGCCGAGTGACGGATAATTCGAAAGACGTTTCATCAGAAGCTCGAGAAGCGGATGATGATCATGCTCACACACACAGGTCATGAGAACTGCTCGACTCTGGTTCTGCAGATGGCATATCAAAGACGTTCCTCAGCAATCCATTAGAGAAGAAGAAGCTGGGAGAAAGGAAGCTGGCAATCGAAATAGGGAGAATTCACACAGTGGTAATCTACAGGCCCCCCCCCCCCCCCCCCCCCCCCCTGAACCGCTGTCCCTTTTATATAGTGGTGTCATTTACTCTCCCACCGAGCTCGACAGCTCGTTACGACTCTGTCCAGTCCTTCATACCGCTATCAGCTTCACCAAAGTCTTCTAAAACAGCATACCTATCCATAAAGCAGAGATATACGTGATAGAGTGCCAGCCCCCCCTGCTGATATCACAAGGGTCGTCATGACAGCCCTCACCATGGCCTCGTA
This sequence comes from Ophiocordyceps camponoti-saundersi (nom. inval.), assembly GCA_003339415.1. Lineage (NCBI taxonomy): Eukaryota > Fungi > Ascomycota > Sordariomycetes > Hypocreales > Ophiocordycipitaceae > Ophiocordyceps > Ophiocordyceps camponoti-saundersi. The sequence continues at coordinate 18,009 of PDHQ01000075.1, forward strand.
ACAAAAGCACAAAACCTCCCGGCCATCCACCGAGGCACATCAACGCCGTCCCATCGAAGGCCACATGGCAAGACCCGAGACGGCCTTGTTCATCCAGGGGCTACGAACCGTTCAGAGCCGTAGCAAAGCGCTTACAACCTCACCAGAGGGGGAAGGCGATAGATGGTAGGTCGGATAAGAGAAGAGTCCGAAGAGGGTGTCAAGAGTCTGAGTATATGCGCGTGTGTGTATATATATATATATATATATATATATTCACATACCTGCCTCTCAGGATCATGTACGCTTCATGTATCCGGTGGCGACTCCAAAGGAGGCACGAATGATGGGTGACAGTCAAGTTTTAGCAGCATCAAAACGTGACATTGCAACCCAAGCTGAGACGCTCGCAGGATTGTAACCATGAAGGGGAGGGGGGCAATAGAAGCAATGGATATCCGTGGATCAACTGACAGGCTCTCCATATCATGCCAGCTTCTAAGGGGTGTTCCCTCCTTATCCCCTCGTCTCTCTCTCTCTCTCTCTTCTCCCACAGTGTCACCGGACATGTTCATCGACGCGTCCCGATCGAGATGGGAGTAGCAAAAGGGGGCTCATCTCCCTGTCTCTCTACTCTCTCCCTGTCTCAGCTGTGCAGCACGACCAGACGAATCAAAGATGTCGACATAATCGCCCGCCATCCTCTTCGAGAGGAGATGGACCGGCGTCAGACCATCCGCCCAGTCTTTGCTTGATGGTTTTTTTTTCTTCCCGCCGAAAATGACATGCTGGCTTTCTCAGCAGACATATGATTCGATATTAGTAGACACAGGTGTGTGTGTGTGTGAATATGTACTTTTGCAGAGTCGTGTCCGCGTCTCTCTGCTTTCAGACCTTCTCTACGGCCTTCTCCCGATGGAGATTCTCACAGGGACAAAGATGGAAAGCTGCACGTGAACAAATGCTACAGATACTCGATACTGGAGATGTCGACGGTCCATGTCTTTGTCTCTGTTTCAGACATTTATTCTGAGCCTCCTTCGTCCCCCCCCTTTCTATCCCTATATAGCACATACGCGCATATATCTCAGACTTGGCATAGACAGGTCCGGTCAGGGAGAGACATGTCCAGTCCTATCTTCACGACACAAACCTTCTCGACCGTCTCAACATGGTCCTTCTCGTACGGGAAAAAAAGGGAGGGTAACACGGACCGTTCAAGTCTCGCCTATTCGTCCCATATAGAAGCCGTTCATGCGCTACGCCGACAGAAATCCTCAGCGTTCGAGAACCAATATGACCAAGACAAAAGAAAAAATTTGCTTCATGGGAAATCTAACATGGTTCATGGGTGGTGCAACAAAAGCCGGCAGTCATCTCCGGCCGGGGCCGCCCCCGGATCGGGGAGATGCATCGTCGGGGCGCCGGGGGGGGGAAGGCGACGATGTCGTCGTATTGGTACCGAAAGAGAAAGCAGTGTGAATAATTGGAAAAACCACCGGCGGGAGCTTCTTCATCGGGGTCGCCTCAAAGCAAGCAAGCCGTCTTCACACGCCTCGGACCGGCTTACGCGAAAGCTGGACATTGGACAAGGGGGGGGGGGGGGTTGTGACACACACAGCGTCGTAGCGGATAGCCGTTACTCGAGGGGAGAGAGAGAGGCTTTGGGGTGAAGTCACTGCTGTTCTTTTATGAGATGTGTGGCGAATGTTACATCGGCACGGGTTTTGAAGGGGAGCGAGGAGGAACAGCTCTGGGGGTTTGGGAGAGGAGAAAGGATGTTGGGTTAGAAGAAGGGAGTGAGATGATGAGGATGAGGATGAGGATGAGGATCGAGGGCATCTGGTTCGATATCTTGAAGGATGGCATGAACGACATGTAATATTTGTATGCACGGACAAGATCTAGATGCATAAAAGAGACGTAGATGCAGAGGCTAAGATGGCATGGGATATGGGGGGGGGATGGTGTAAAGGGAATCTAAGGGTTAATGCGAGAACAGACCAGTTCATCCGGTGTAATAGATGGGGATGGGATGTAGGTTAAACAGACGGGATGGCAAGGCGTGTGGCGTGTGAGAGCCTGTGTGAATGGGGAAAAGGGATAAGAGGAGGAGAGAGACAATGGCATTCATTCATCCCATATGTGTATGTGTCACAGAGGTCCCGGTTGCTTCGGCTGTTGGAGCCGTGAAACAAAGACGACCGACTCCGACTCCGACGATCTATCGACGGCTTCGTTTGAAACGAGAGAGAAAGAAAGGCGGATAGAGGGAGGTGAGATTTCGCATCGAGGACGGATTAGAGAGCCAATGACAACCCCTGCAGGCCGGGGCGAGAGAGAGGCAGGGGGGGGGAATGCAGGAAGCAGCGGGAGGGGGAAGAGTCTGGATCGTTGTTTTTGTGCCTTGGATGGAAGAGAAGAGGGAAGAGATTCAGCTGGTGTTGGGGATATTTAGAGGGTGATTGATGGTGGTGGTGGTGATGATGGTGATGATGGTGATGGTGAAGGAGAAGGTGATGGTGAAGGAGAAGGAGAAGGAGAAGATGTCTTGTATAAGCATATATAGTATATATGCATGCACTTGAAGGAGAACGGAAGGAGGGGGGGGGGGGAGTTTCTCCGGATAGATAGATAGGTATGTATGTATGTATCCGTAATCTGCAGATAGAGAAGGAGAGAGAGAGATGCCTCTTGGACGACCTCCTCTCCTCCTCTCCCCCCTCTCTATCTCCATCCCATCCCATCCCCCCCTCTCCCATCATCCCCCTCCCTCCTCTTCCTCCTCCTCCTCTCTTACATACATACTTCTGCCCCCCCCCTGCAGCCTAGCTACCTAAAAAAGAAACATGGTCATCGACACCGAGAGAAAGTGAGTGAGAGGGAAAAAAGGTTGTATCCGGTGCAGATATCGAGGATGCGGGGTTTCACGCCAAGCTGATGCCGGTTCGCCTAACCGTACAGAAAAGAGACCAGGGTTTACATGGTCTATACTAAGCATCTTGTTTCTTTCTTTCTTTCCCTTCCTCTCTCTCTCTCTCTTTCTCTCACTCTCTCTCTCTCCCCTGTCACTGTTTCTCTCTCTGGATATATGTGTTTGTGTCTCTCTGACAAGTCAACCAAGGAAGATATACATATATACAACAGAGAGAAGAGAGAGAGAGAGAGGCTTCTGACATCCCTTGTTCATCCCGCCTTTTTCCTTTTCGACGAGGCCCAGGGGAGGGGGAGAGGAAGAGAGAGGAAGAGAAGAGAGGGTGGGAGAGGGAGAGAGTGAGTGTATGAGAGCGAGTGAGAGAGAGAGAGAGAGAGAGAGAGAGAGCCATTTCGTCGACGACTCCTTTTTTGCTTTTTTCTCGTCTTTCTTTTCTTTCGTTTGTTTACTTTTCTTTTCCTTTCGTTCAGTCTCACCTTGTCAACACAAGCCTTGACCACAACACAAAACATACACACACACACACACACACACAGACACCCACGATGAAGCAAATCTACCTCATCTACATCATCGTCCACCGCGGCCAAAAGCGCGACACATCCGACGAGCGCCACGCTGGCATCCTGCTCGCCCCCGTCGAAAACGGCTTCTGTCTATACTTCCACCTGGCCCCCAGCCCCGACGACGTAAACTGCTACGTCCTCGAGATGAAAAAGGGCTACGACGCCCGCAACAGCCGCGGCGCCTTGCCTAGCGTCCGCGTCGGCAAGACCACCGCGCCCGTCACGGCTGACGTGCTCGTCGACGCCGTTCAGTCTGTGCCTATCAAGAGGAAGGAGGACGAGTTTGGCGATCAGCATTGGGTTGATGGCGCGTTGAGGGGGATGGCGGACGCGGGTTTCATCACCCATCAGGCTTATGAACGGGGGTTCAATGGCTTGTTGCAGACTTTGTTGGATGGGTCGGCTGATGAGGTTCCGGACTTGGACTGGTAGAGTCAAGTCAGTCTCCCCCCTTTGAGAACTCTTCCCCTTTTCCCCCTCCTCTCTTCCTCTGATGTATATCCTTTTGCAAAAACCGCCGCTTCTTTCTCGACTTTACCTTCATGTCTTCTTCTTCCTCCTTCTTCTTTGTCTACTACTCGGAGCTACGGCGTCATCTTCGTTTTTTTCTTCGTCTTCTCTGCTTCGGGATATAAAAACTTGTGTCTGTCGGTGGGAGAAAAGAAAACTGGAGAGATTGCACAATCAGACAAGGGGATGAGCAGGCAGGCAGGCAGGGGGAGAGGGGAATGGATGAGCAGGGGGAAAAGACGACTTCTGCTTCGGCTGGCTTCGAGGCGAGAGGCAGACAGACAGAGAGACAGATAGCCTCTTTCTTCGCGTCCGCTGGCTTCTCCTCTGATATCCCCCGCCCATCATCTCCTCGCCATATCACAATATATATATATATATATATATATATATACACACATACATGTGTATATATATGTAACTACTACCTACCTATATATAATATGTATCATGAAGCTACATGTATAAAACGAAGCAGCAGCAGCAAAAACTCTCCCCATCCTCTCCTCTCCATGTATCTACATACATACATAGGTATACGGGCACGTATAAATTCCCCCTTTCCTCGTATCCTCTTCTCTCATCAGCCTCTTTTTCCACCTCTTCCGTAACCTCGCCCTGCCACAGCCCGTTTCGTATCACCCCCCCCGTTAGGTACAGGACGAGAAAGAGACACATCTGCCGCTTGTTCGTACGAGCAATCACATTCGCCTCCCCTTCCCTGCCACCAACCCTACCGCTAAGCGTCGTGTGACACGTCGAAGAAACGCCCCAAGTCACCCTCCTCCGCACGTGAAGAGAAGAGACGAGGATTAAAGGAGATAGACCTGACAAGGTGAGGATAGATGAGAATAAGTCCCTTACAGGAGAGAAGGCCTTGAATTGGTATCGAGTCAATGACGTTTTCGCCTCTCGCTGGCTTCTAAGAGGACAGGGATATACCATGACAGCCACAGCCATAGCCTTGTAATACAAGAACTGTCATGTCATGCCATGTCATGTACCACTTACTTACTTACATGCATACACATGTAGGCTGCTGATAGCCCGATACACTATCGTCAGTCTAGAACCGTAGACGCCTTACGCACCCATCGGGCCCCAAAAGCCAAACGGCCCCCAAGCGAGGGGAAAAAAAAACGGCCCAGCGCAGGGTATGATTCGTGCTAAAGGAAGACGTTTCTATGCTGGTTACGACAAGTCATGGGAAGCATAGCCGGGCGATATCCGTGAACTTCGGTAGCGCTTATTGGGCTTCTCTTAGGGATACTCACTTACCACGACAGGGGTGTATTTTTTGCTTTGTCATCTCGTCAGACGGGCTGTAACTCCGTAAGGCGAGAGGCATTCGAGTCTAGTCCCTACGAGTAAGATGCATGTCAGTCAGCTCTGTTGACTGCTCACCCCTGTCTGCCCCGTTAAGGAACATGATCCCAGTTCATCGCCACCGAAAACGGCATCCTTTCTCGCCTTTATGCCGCCGTGACACCTGTCCATAGTATGTATGTACACACATCCCCTGCCCACCTGCCATGCACCTACACAATAAGCCGTAGTAACAGAAACCGGGCAACGGAATCCGCGACCGAGGCTGAGGCGGCGCAAACAGCCTTCATCTCCATCGCCCGAGTATTCTTCCGTGTAACCTTTTTCGTAGATCCAACGGCTCGGCTTACAGACGGCTTTTAGTTACTTCCCGCCTTTTGCACCCCCGTCTATCACAGAGGGCTGATGAAATGGGAATATTTGCTTGCGTCTTATTGGAAGAGGTGGGAGAAGCAACGATCCATTTGTCTTGTCTCGAACCGTGCCACGACATGGTGAAAGTATGCAGAGTTGGATGGAATTGGATGACTGGTTGGCGGCAGTCATAAGACTTGTATACGTGCCCTCACGATCCTTTTACCCTTTTACCCTTTTTATTCATGGCTCTAACTTGCTGGAGACAGATGGAGGCAGGATGGCTTGCATGGCCTCTACGGAGATATCGTGCAGAGGCCCCCAACCAGGGCCGCAGCTAATGCCGGGGGAAGTGGAAACTGTCTACCAATGTCTCTAGTATGTATGTATGTTATATGCGTGCATTCTAGAGCCCCCGAAGAAGGCGGCTGGGCATCTGTGCATAGGTGCCTGAGCAGGTAGGTAGATATCTAGATGCTATGTCGACCAAGGTAGATACTAGGCAGACCGCATTACCGGTAAAGCGGTTGTTAGCGTCAGGAGGAGAGTATCCTGGTCTGAGAGCGATGTGGACATAGATGACACTAGGAGAGAGATTAGCTGGATAGTAGCAGGTAGGGAGAGTTAGACTGAAGCCATCCTTTTTTAAAGACAGCAGCATGTGATAGGAGGTGATGATCCAGAGTTCGGGGAAGTGAAGTGAATGTGAATGTGAATGTGTCCGTCAGTGTGCGTCCATACGCAGGTCATTTCAGATGAGCTGTTGTATCACCGATTCATCCAAGCTGTTTGAGCATCGTGTTGTCTTTAGTTGAGGCCGGGAGGAAAGGAAAGGGTCGAGAGGAGAAGAGGAAGACAGACAGACAGACAGATGGACGATTGGTGCTGTTGTTAGTTGATGCCACGGTTCTGGAGCTGACTAAGGCTCCTAGCACTGTACCTTAGGTACGGATAGAAGAAGAGCCCAACGCAGATGCAGGTGTGCCTGAGAGATGGATTGATAGGGAGGGAGGGACTCATACTGGTTAGTGAATGGGGGTGGTTGTCGATGCTTGTTATAGAGATGGGGGGGGACTAGTAATGAGCCGAGTTCGAAGCTTGTGTTACGGAGTTTTGTCCCGACAAAAGTGCGGATACATATGTACACGTTATGAAGAGACAGACGACGGAGCTTCAATACGAAGAACATATATATATATACATATATATAACAGAGGCATGTTCCCCGAAAAAGGGGAGTCGATTCATGCAATGCAACTTGAATCGAGAACAAACGGGACGGCACTCGTTCGACCGTGCATGCCGCGGGCCGAGGCGTCATCGGCACGGAGCAGCATTTCAGCTTTAAAAAAGAAAGAGAAGAGATAAAAAAAGAAAAGGTGGGAAAAAATTCCAGTTCCAATGAAGAGGCCGCGTGGCGTCGCATCTTCCCATCTAAACGGAACACCCATGTGGGCTCACCTGGGTAGGTAGGTAGGTAGGACTTCAGCTCTGGGATGGACTGCGGCCTGCCTGATGTGGATAGACAGAAGAGGAGGTGGAGGAGGAGGAGGAGGATGGGCGGGAAAGTTGGGGGAGGGAGGGGGGCGAGTGTGTGTGTGAGAGAGACAGAGAGAAAAGGAGATCAAATGAAATAATAGAATAAAAGAAAAGGAATAACGAATAGCATAAGAAAGAAAAAGGGGAGAGGAGAGGAGAGGAGAGGAGAGGAGAGGAGAGGAGGGGGGGATGGTCTCTCTGAGTCTCTCTCTCTCTGAGTCTCTCTGCTGAATCTCTGGTTCCAATTATGTTAGTGATATACCTCCATTGCGAATACGGTCAAGTCATTCACCACAGGTATGGCTGCTCCTCGGCTGACAGAATCAACATCAAAAGTACCTACCACCCCGCGTCTTTCTCGCCCATCTCCCAAGTATTCTTCCTGTCAATACCCATATCCCCCCTGTTCCCCTTCGACCCTCTGCGGTACCTGACCCTATCAACGCCCGCTTGACGCAGCTGATCCTGAACCCCCCCCCGGCGTCATCATCACGCAGCCATCTTCTTTTTTTCTTGTGTCCTTCCTCACGTCCGCTAACTTCTCCTCTCGCAAAGTAGGAGGCAAGTAGGTAGTGGGTGGTTTATCCTACTCCTCTTCCTACTCCTCCTCCTCTTCTTCTTCCTCCTTCATCCCCTTCATCCCCTTCTTCCCTTCTCTCTCTCTCTCCGCCTCACTCCTTTCTTCTCCTCTTACATACATCTCTCGACTTACCTCAACCAGCATCGGTCCTCTCACTCATACAAAGTTGCAACCCGCACACACATACATACAATCGACACTCTCAAACAGACCCAAATACAAACCTACCCTGTCTCTCTCTCTCAACACCCCCCCGAATCCCACCATCAAATGCATCCTCGCTCCAACTGACTACTCCCTGCTCCGTCCAGAGCGGTGTCCACTGCCAGCTCTCTCCACGACACCGCCTCTACCACTCGACCCCCTCAGCCTGCACGCGCGCGCTCGCTTCACCAACAGCCCGCCAGAGCTGCTGCGAGCCCCGTTCACCGCCGTCTGCGCCCTCCTACGACGCCTCGCCTTCTGCTGTACATACACACAGGGCATGGGACTTTCGGCAATTCAGACACCGACCGAAAAGTCCGCCGCCTGCAGACAGCGTCGCTTTCGCCCAGCTGCTGAAGCTCTCTTGGCTTTCAGCTAGCCATGCCGCCGTCGTCGTACGCACATGTCAACACCAGACCCAGTCGCGTCCAAGTAGATTCAGCAGACTCCCAGCCGACCGGTCAAGCTCTAGACGCCGAGAAAGGTTATACGTCTGAGTCGCCGCTCGCCGCCAGCCTGTCCTTTCTCGACAGCTCCTCGATGGCTCGGCCGTCCCTCGACCCTCAATCCCCTTTCTGCGACGACTCGACTCTTCAACGCTCGTCGTCGTCATCTGCCATACCCACCTTGCCCAGCAGCAACTACTCTCTGCCGGAGCCATCACTCTCAACACGGTGGGCCGGCTTCACCGCAGCGTCCCAGCCCGGCCCGTCGCTCTTTTTCGGATACGAGTCCGCCTCCGCCCTCCACACTGGACCCGTGTCTTTGACCGCACCCCCCTCCGTTTCCGCCGGCCTTCATTCGTACACTTCTTTTCCTCCCGCCTCCATCGCCAGCGCCTCTGAAGTCTCGTCTACCCTCCTCGGAGCCAGCGCCTCCGTCTTGTCTACCGCTACCCTGCCGGCCCAGTCCAGCCGTGCTCGATCGCCTCATGAAGCCGAATCCATATCTCGTCCCCTGCCTCGACTGTCAAGGTCCGTTTCCGACGATGCTCTCTTGTCCTCTCACTTCGTGCACAGCACCTCGCACTCGCTTCGTCAGCAGCTCTCTTTTCTTGTCGATGCCTGGATGGCCGACCGCGAAAACTGTCTTCTGGAGAAGCAGACAGTCGAGCACGAGGCTCGCCGCTTACAGCTCGCCGTAGAAGGCGACCGCCAAAGATGGGCCAGCGACCGGTCCGCCATGGAGCGGCAGTTGAAGGCGCTGAGGGCTCGGGTCCACCGATTGGAGCTCGAGAACGCGTCGCTCAAGACGGCGACGATGCGGCATCCCCGAAGCGACGACCTGCGGTCCCCCCGAATCGGGCTCAACGGCAACTCGTCGCAATCAGAACCAGACGACGCCGCCATCGCTGCCACCGCCAGCCTGTCGTCGAACCCGTCTCAGCAGAGCAACGGCTCCCGGGCTTACATCTTCTCCCCTCCTCTCGAGGCTTCCGGCGCGCCGCGACGCCCTCACTTCGCCACCTCCGACAGTTCTCGCACGTCTCCCCCGGGAGCGCCCGCCTCGTCTCACACTGCCCACAGGCAGGGCCCTCACCAGCAGCAGCCTCGACATGCGACGGCGGATTTCATGTTTCCGTCAGGTGCAGATATCAAAGGGGCCGTCCCCATCATCGACGTCCAGGAACTCGATCCGAAGCTCGAGGGTATCCCCATCAAGGCCAACGCGGTGCAGAAATGGACCTTTTCTATCGCGCCAAATCCGCGGCAGCCGGCCTCCAAGTACCGCGCAGGACAAGTTTTGGGTCCCGGACAATGCCGTACTCGTCGCCAGCAGAATCGACGGTCCCTGGATCGGGGCCGGATCTCGCGTGACAGGCAGACGTCGAGAGACCAGACACTGCAGGTGCTGGCCGTGGAGGAGTCTCGGCGTCTCACCATGCACGCCGGTCACACGCCCAATCACTCCCTATCGCTGCTCCCCACCATGACTGCCGCGGGTGGCGATTCCGACGGCGGCCGTTCGACGCACGGAACCGACGCACGGCAAGATGCAGACGCATGCGCCGGGGACCAGGATGCGACGCTGGAATCCGGGCCGGTACCCGCCCGTGACGTGCAAGAGCCGCCCAAGGAAGACCAAGACGGCGACGATGAAGACGAAGACGACGGAGACGAGGGGTTTCTCGATCCATGCGACGACGCGCCGCTCAAGGGCCCGCTGATGATTAAAAACATTCCCGCGCAGGACGACCTGTTCTTCGCCCAGCTCGATCAGAGGCTCGAGTTCGTCATCAGCGGCGGTCAGGATGCCCTCCCCAGCGTCCTGCGGGCGCCCTCTCCCGCGGGCCAGCCGATGGGCTCTCATCCCCCGGCGCCGTCGGGACCTCCGCGGCTGGCGTGGGACGGCGCGCCCGATGCCGAGGACGAGGTCAAGGACGGCCACGAGGGCGAGGATGTCGAACCGGATGTGCCTCTCCGGCTGAGGAGCACGGTCAACTTTGGCGCCCCGTTTGGGTCCACGTAGCGGATGTTTTCCTCGTTCTTCTTCTACTTCTTCTCTTCTACTTCTTCTCTTCTACTCGAGCCGTTCAGAGCTGGAATCTATCTCACCCCTTTTCTTTTCTCTCTATGGCCTCATTCTTTGCCCATAAAATCACGTCTCTTCTTGTCTCGCTCAATCTATCTTATCATGTCTTTTTCTTTTCTTCTTCTCCTTTGCCTTCTACCTCCTCATCTTCCTTCTTCCTCATCTTTAGTGACACCTCTTCTTTTCCATGCGCCCTAATGAAGAGACGAGCTCGACAAAATCCAGCCCCCTTTTTTTTTGTCTTCCCCCTTTTTTTGTACGTTCATGTTAGCGAGTGCTTCGATACCCCCCCCCCCCCCTTTTTATTACCCATCCCCCAACAGAAAAAGACATGTGTATGTAAAGAGTTGAGGCGAAGGAGTGAAAGGTAATGTTCATGTTTGGCCTTAAGCCGGGTGAAGAAGAAGAGAAAAAAAATTGCTACGCGCATAATATAAATGGTTCTCTTTTTTGAATCTTTTTACTCGCTTGATGAGAGGCGCTTTTGGTGTTTTTTGTTCGTTTTTTCTTGTGACATCCAATTCTCGGGGGATTTTGAGTTTCGTACGCTTTCGTCTGGGTGAGACAATACGAATACATGTGATTGCTTCACCTTTCTCTCCCCCCTGTTTCGTTACACTGGCGACGAATAAGAAAGAACGCTGGAATTTTAAAAACTGTCGTAGTGGATGGTGGTTAGGGCTTCGCTTAGACGCCCATTGTGAAGTCGTGCTCGATGCCGGGCGTCACGCTGGCCATGAACTGCGTTGAAGGTGTTAAGGTCAGCTTGCGAACTGTTGATGGCAGTGGACGTGATGTGGAACACAAGGGCCTTGGAACTAACCTTGAGGAAGACGACGAGGTACTGGTCGACGCGGATGGCGACCTCTTGCTCATCTGCATCCACGCCCTGGACTTCCTCCCAGCCGTCCTTGTCGGCGGCGTCTTGGGCGCTCTGGACGACGAGCTTATCGAGGTCGTCTGCGAGGTCGTCTACGGCCTTGCTGTTGCTGGCGGGGACGGAGCGGGCGGCGCGGAGCCTATCGCGGCGAATGCGGAGGGAAGCGTCTGCGCGGTCGAGGAGAGTCTTCATGACGGAGGCGTGCTTGCAGGGGTGGACGCTGGCCATCTTCACGTTGTTGGCGAAGAAGGGGAAGTCTTCGAGTGTTACTGTCTTGTCTTTGTAGTCGCCGACGATGTCCTCCATCATGCTTTGCGGAGGGAGCGGTTGTCCGTTTGGGAGGTAGCCTGAGAGGTAGAGGCGGGGGGTTCGGTAGTAGGGCGTGTACATTATGTAGAGCGTGTAGGTGCGGCGACCGCTTTTGGTAGGTTGGAGATGAGGAGTCGTTAGTTTTGGGGGGGGGATTTTTTTCTTGTGGGAGGAAGAGAGAGAGGGAAAGGGGGATGGGGGGGGAGCGTACCCGCCTCTGGAGTCGGAGCTGACGTCGCGGATGATGGCTTCGTCGTCGTCGTCGTCTTCTTCCATGTCGGGGATATCATCATCCTCGACATCAGTCGTGTCCGCAACGTTACCCGAGTCATCGACGGTGCGCACATCCCTAGCCTTAAGAGGCTGAGAACTAGAAAGGCCACCAGTCCTCAACCACCCATCATCATCACGCCGACCACCCCCGACGCCACCACCACCCCCCGAACGAAAATCCTCCCCGTCGTTAACGATAGCCTCCTCGTGTCCCGCATCGCCCGCGAAATCATCATCAAGCCGACGATGACACGGCACGTTCCGCGTAACTAGAAACTGCTTCCCTGCAGGCAGGTAGCTGACTCTTCGACTCTCGTCGTCGGCGTCGCCCCATGACCATGTCGGGAACTTGTACACTAGGTACTCGCCCGCGGCGAGGAACTCTTCCGGCGTGATCTGTCCTGTCTGTCGGAAGGTTGAGTTGTGCGTTACGGGCGTGTAGCGGTCTCGGAGCGTGTTGACTGTTGACTTTATGTAGTTCATGGCGTCGTTCTTTTTTTTCTTCCTGTTGCCTGAAGCTTGGCTATGGGGATTTTTTGAGTCAAGCTGTGCTTCTTTCTCTGGGAGATGTGGAGAGTGGCTTCGATATGGGGACTGCTATGAGGTAAGTTGGAGATAAGACAAGGGTTGAACAGGTCGTTTCTGATGGGGGGGGGGGGGGGAAGATGGAAAAGGTCGTCGTCGTCGTTGAATCGGGAGTTGGTGTTTTGTCCGGCAGGCTTTCCTCTAGGGTAGTGCTTCCTGTGGCTGCTAGCGGGAGGGGTGGGGCGGCGGGGGGAAAGAGGGCACTGGGGCACGTGCGGATGATGACGAGTGACGACATGCGCAGGTGGAGGGTCAGATGGAGGTAGAATCTAGAGACGAATGACGAGCTTCACGACATATATGTACACAAACAATCACTCATTTCCTTCATATTCTGTTACGTCTTGGTTGACGGAAACATCTGCAAACAAACAAAGCGCGTCTCCGACGTCAATCGCTGGCTTCCGACTTGGGGGCCCATCCTCATTCGAAACGACTACCCGATATGACACTACAGAGTAGGTACCTAGGTAATCATCACTCTTCCTCCTCCTCCACCTCCTCGCCGGCCTCGAGCGCCTCTTGCCTCCGCCTCGCCTGCCTCGCCCTCTTGCGATCCAGCAGCTTCTTCAACCGTTTGGCAGAGTTGAAGACGCCGCTCGTGCCTGACCCGCATGCGGCACACGTGGGATCCCGCCGGTACCGCTTGAGGGCGCATGACTCGCAGAAGTAGTGGCCGCACCTCGTTACGATAGGTTCCCGATACGGCTCCTTGCAGATGATGCACGCAAAGGGTATGTTTTCCAGAAGCGCCTCGTCATCTTCGTCGTCGTCGTCGTCTCCTGTCGCCCTTTGCTTGTCTTTACGCGTCGTCGACACCACCGTTCCGCCTAGGCCCTTCCTGCCCTTTGTTACCGTCTCCCATTCCTTGTCAAGCTGCCAGCCCTGCTTGTAGTCTTCACGACTGTGTAAAAATTTGCTGCGGATATGGATGTCAATAAACGATCCACCCCCACCTTCGTCCGAGACCTGTCCGGGGGTTAAGCACAACTTACCAATTGTCGCCGAAACCGCAGAATCCCGTCTGCTTGTAGTCTTTGCAGACGTCCGGGGCAAAGTCGGTTACGGTGATGGTGCGAATGTTAGTGGGAGCCTTTATCGGCCCTACCGCCCTCGACGGTGCGTCAGGGTTCTTCGGCAAAAAGGACGTCTGGTTCGCGAGTCCCTTGTACGTGCCGTCGGGCTGCGAAACGTCCTTGGCCGCCATCTTCCGAGTAGTCCCGAGTAGCTTCTTCGCCGAGAGCGCCTCGTCGTCATCGTACCAGTTGCTCTGTTTCGTGGCGTCATTGGTGCTGGTGATGGGCGCATCCCGATCGGCGGTGAAGACGGTAGCCGCCAGCTCGCCGCCTCCCGCCGAAGGCTTGCTGGACGTGGCGGTGATTACGGCGCCGGTTCGCTTGCGTCGTTTGACGCGCAGGTCGACTTCATCTCCTGACGAGGAGTAGCCGTCGTCGCTGTCGCTATCTGCTGGCGGTGGCGTCGCGGGCCTCTTCCTCAGGTTTGCTTTGCTTGTGGCGCTTCGTTTCTTGAATATGGCGACCGGGTGGGTCTCGCCGTCGGCCATTGTGTCTGCCTTCGTTTCGATGGTGTGAGCCTGCAAGGTTGCTGTCGCCTGGAGGCGCTGGTTGTGTCGATTGATAGATTGAGTGCGAGTGGATGGAAGATGATTGCTGACCAATCAAGCATGACCAGCACGATGACGTAAACACTACTCGCACACACTGACGTGACGACAAATATCACTTGGTCTCAGTGACGGCTGTTGGCTCGAGTTGTTGTTTCATGACGCCGGCGCTGGGAGGCCCCGAAACTTGGCGTTTGATACGCCTGATGTGTGCGCTTCTGCCGCAGCATGTGCAGTGATTAGTCGAGAAGCTGCATTTGATGAGGCTTGATAGTGACGAGCGCGGCCCGCTGCCCCCACTTACACGCTTCCCGAGAGAGAGACTTGTTCAAGCATCGGTGAGAGAGCGTTGCATCTCGCAACTCAAGCAAGGGAAAAGAGACGCCTCCTCATCTTTTGTTTATTTATTGTTGTCTTGGAGAGAAAAGAGACAAAATCTCTGTGTCTATATCCCTCGCAACTGCGGTGTTCAGACGCGTGAATATTCCTATAAGACCGTGGTTTTTTTTTTGAGGGGATAGCGATTTGCTTGCGAGTAACTACTAGAGGTTGGTAGAGCCTAGAGGTAGGATGAGGCTGTTGAGGCCGGCAAGAAGCAAAAAAACAGCACACCCCGTTCAACGGAATATTGGCTTAAGTGGCTAAGTGAGGGAAGCTTATGCGAAGGAGAAGCTTCTTCCTTAAAATATGGATGGGGAGAACGCAGGGGAGGAAGGAAGAAGGATTAAGATGTCACGCAGAATCATCAACGATGAGCGCTTTTTCGCCCGTGTCTTATTTCTCTCGCGTCGAGACACGTCGTCAACTGAGACCCGTCGACGAAAGCCACCGAGGATCCATGTACATATGTATGTACAACACACACGAGTTCCCTGCCGTCGAAGACTCGGGAGAGCGGGAGAAAGAGAGAGGGGGGGAGAGAGAGAGAGGAGAAAAGCTGATGCCCATGGTGCGAATGTTTGTTCGCGTTAATTCATTCCCCCCCCCCCCCCCCGGCTTTCCATTGTTTACAGCCTCGTTGTTTACTTTCTGTGGAGCTGCGGCTATGCGCTCCTAGAGCTACCATTTACCTACCTACCTCTACAGGCTCTGCTGCCTACCGCCCGCTGACTTGGAAGCCTGGAGGCTAGGGCCATACCCACCTTACACCACTACAGCAGCAGGGTCTAACCTGTATGCACAGTGCTGGCTCCCTGCTGTAGCCCCCGTGAGATGGGCCCCCTTTAGCGCGTCGGTCCCCGCTCCCTCCCGGTACCTGCGTCCCTCACCTCTTCCCGTCCTCCTCCTCATCCTCCTTCTCCTCCCACCCACACACACACAAACCGCGGACCTCTCTCTCTCTCTCTCTCTCTCCGTCTTTGGCCTTGTTTTCCTTTTAATTTTCCTTTATTTTTGCCTTTCTTACACTCTTTCTCGCTCTTGCTTCCCTGCATCCTCATCTACCACCTTAGCATCCTATTTTCCCACCTACTAAATACCTCTCCGTTCCTTTGTTTCTAGGCCTTGTTTTTTTTTTACCCTCTTAGTTTTTTTTTACTCCTTAATTCTGTATTCTTCTCTTCCTTCCGAGCTGTTCATACCACAGACCTTCTCCATTCTCAACTTGCCACGATCAACACACAGATACGCGCACCACACTCACAGCTCTCCTCCCCCCTCCCCCCCTCCCGGCTCTTTCCCAATCACGAAGACAGGGCCTCTTTTCAACTGGCCAGTGGTTCGGCTCCGGCCTTGCAAATAGCGCCTCTCTTTGCTCACCTAAGCAAAAAAGCCAACCGCTTTTCTTGCTCCCCAACGGGCGCCAACTCGATTAGGCGTCCGGGGAATGATCAACACTGCGCTTGTCGCGTAAATCCATTCCATTTCGGCCTGAAAGGCGTCGAGCTGCGGCGACTTGCTTTGCCTCTCAATCTCCGAACGGCACTCGTTCGATCGTCATCCCTGCAGCCGCCGCCGCCGCCGCCTTCTTCCCCTCTCATCCCTCCGCATCTCCCTCAGAAACTCTCCCTTCCCGACGGCATCACCCGAAAGCTACGACGTGGATGGTACCTTAACTTTCAGTCTTGCTGACCGTCTCCTGGCGCTCAACCCCCCGCCGGCATGACATCGTCATTGACGTCCAACGGGCGGCCGAGCCTCCCCGCTCCGGTGGTGGCCGCCTCCGACCCTTTCGTCGCCGACGCCGCTGCCCAACGCCGACACTCCGACTTTGTCCATGACCACGACTCGGAATCATCCCCCACGCAGGCGAGGCGTGTGCTCGAGGCCCATCTCGCCGACACAGACCGTCGACTGGATGAGGCCGGCAAGCTTGGCACTGCTCTCGTCTCCCAGCGCAAGGCTTTGGCCGCGCAACTGCATGAGCTGGAGAAGCTGCAGAACGAGGGCGAGATAAACCCCGAGCTGCGCAGTAAGCTGGTTGAGATCGAGCGCGAGTACAACGACGTGGCGCGCGAGTCGGCCAGAGTCTTCTTGCCTAAACAACGCGTGCCAAGCACCGAGACGAATTCGGGATCCCCCTATGTCCCGGAAGGTCGTGGTGGGAGGGTGAGTATACATCTTACTTTGACTTCCGGTAATGCGCCATGCTTACCCAGACGCCAGCGATCCGTCAGTCCCTCCAAGTTCGAAAGCCAGGCCACCGGCTCTCCAACCAAGCTCAGCGTGCCGAATCGTAGAGGTCGAAATCAGCCGTCGAACCGCGTTCATGACATTGAGTTCGCCGCCGAGATCAGCACCTCGCTCATTGCTCAAGTCCGCAATCTGCAGGGCCTCCTTTCCGAACGAGATGAGGATCTCAAGTCTCTCCAGGCCGACAAGGCCAAGCTCGAGATCGAATCTGAGAACCTGCAACAGCGCTTCAAGACACTGGACGAGAGCGAGCATCGCTACAAGGAGGAGAACTGGAACCTTGAGACGCGACTGCAGGAGCTTTCATCGCAACAGAGAGATGCCGCTGACCGGGAGAAGAGACTCACCCAAGCGCTGGCCGTGTCCAAGGCCGATCAGACGGCCGCTCAGAAGGAGCTGGACGAGGTCAAGTTGTCCCACGCCAAGCTTGCCGAGCAGCACGCAGCTGCCGTCAAGCATCACGACATCGAGCTGGGCACTGCCAAGCGCGCCATGGATTTGGCCGACGGCGAGCGGGCAGCGCTGCAGCGCAAAGTCGATGATCTGACCTGCAAGAACGAGGAGCTAGCAAGGGCCGTTGTCCAGCGAGGCAAGGCCAACGAGCGAGACCTGGCTGAGGGTATGAGCGACGACGACCTCGACGCGGCGGCCGACAGCAAGACGCCCGAGCAGTCCCCGCCGCCGTCTCCGGTCAAGGGCACCCCGAGACACTCGATGTTGGAGACGGAGACGGTCAAGTCGTCGCTGCATCATGCGCAGAGGACGATCCAGAGCCAGCGCAGCCTGTTGCATCGTGAGAAGACGGAGAAGCTAGAGCTGCGGCGTATCATCCAGGACCTTCGCGACGACCTGGAAAAGGCTAGGAGCGACGCCGGTGGTCTCGCCTCTGGCCGGCGAGCTCGTAAGATGGAATCCAAGGATCTGAAAAAGCCACCGCCGCGCTTGCTCGGCAGCTTCCGCTCCAGCCGTCAGGAGATCCTTGTCGACGATACTGAATGGGAGGACAACCTGGAAGGATCTCCTCGGGTTTCTTCTTCTTCTTCTTCCTCCAAGGCGGTGGTTCACCCCCGAGACTTCTATGGCGCCGAGGCGAGTGACCACTTCGACACGGCCAACGAGGCGAGCGAATCCGCCTTCGAGACTGCCAACGAGCGCGCCACCGAAACAGAGGACTTCCAGACCGGGAACGAAGACATGTCGGGTAGCGACACGGAGACCGAAACTGAGGGTCCCTCTCGCGGCTTCGGCCACATGAGGCGTGCACCAAGCCTGTCGGCCGGTCTTGTCCGACAGGCGTCGTTCCATAGCACTGCTTCCACGTCGGCCGACGAAGACGAGCGCATTGAGACCCGAACGCCCACGGCGCCCTTGTCTGCGCAGAGAAGCCGCTTCCGGCTCGGCCGAGGCCCCTTCTCGCGGAGCTCGAGGCAGACGAGCGAGGAGCCCAGCATACGGAGCAGCCCGTTGAGCCAAGTCAGCGGGGGTACTCCACAACAGGCCGGCCAGAGCCTATTCGCTGAGTTGCGAGACTTGGGCGGTAGCGACGACGAAGAGTCAGCAGTCGGCACGCCCTGCCGTCGGAGCGTCAGGTCGGCGACGCCCGCTTCAGCGCGTCTGGCTATGGTATCTGTGCCCGCCGTGCCCCAACTCCCCAAGGCTGTCATGGTCGACAGCGGCGTCATGACCGACCCGATCAGCGTCGTCGACGGGGTCCTGCCGACGACGTCTGCCGCCCACACGGACAGCGACGGTGTGGACACGGAGTCATCTGTAGCCTCCCGCAGCGACTCCGGCGAGCATCACGAGCAGGATATCGCCGACAAGCTCGCCCAATTCCCTGTCCCCCCCTCTGTCGCACCCGTCTCCAGGCCACCCACGCCCCCCGTTCTCGGCTTCTCGTCGATACAGTCTCTTCATGTCGAGCCGCAGATCGAGGTTCAGACTCCGCCGACGCCGCCGACTCTTCGCTTCACGTCTCTCGCCATGCAATTTGTCGAGCCACGTGAGGAGATCCAGACGCCGCCGACGCTCTGCTTCACGCCTCTCGCCATGCAGTTCGTCGAGCCGCTTGCGGAGCCGGTCATTGCTCCGCCAATCTTGTCTCTGTCTACACTCGTTGCTGAAGAGCTGGAGCCGGTGGAGGCGCCGCGGCCGAGGTTGACAGTGACGTCTCTCCTCACCCAGGCCATAGACCCCATCGCCACCCCAGAAGCTCCCTTGACACTGTCGGGTATTGTCTCCGAGCTGATAGAGCCGGTGGAGGAGCCAGAACTGCCGGCACCCGTACCTGTCCTGGCGATTCCGCCCTTGCCCACACTCTCCAGATCAGGCATCATGTTTGAGCAGGTAGAGCCAGTGAGCCAGCCTGACGACTTTGTCGAGCTACCGCCGTCCCTGACGCTGTCGACCATCCGGGCAGAAGGGCTGGAACCGAGAGAAGAGCCAACGGCCGTGCCCGTCTTGCCGGAGCTGGAGTTCTCCGACATTCTGGCAGAGCATGTTCAGCCTGTGTCTGAACCCCAGACTCCATATCCCGAGCTCTCCTTGTCCTCGATCCTTGCACAAGACACGCATCCGATCGTGGTACCTCCTCTCACTCCTCCAGCATTGGCCATGTCATCAATTTCGTCGGAGCATGTGGAACCCGTTCTGCCGGATCCTTATCCATCAGCCGTCTTCGGCTTCTCGACGATCGAGGCGATCGAGACACGACCAATCTCCCCTCGCAGCCCGAAACGGGATGGCTTCATTCTCCCGATTGACGACCACTTCGCGGACGAAGGGAGCCGGGCGGCGTTGCAGTCCAACAGCAAGCTCATGGGACTGTCACACGGACGAGGCAAGTGTGATAGCTTCGCACCCATAATCGCCGAGGACGAGACGCGACAGTCGCGCAGGCCATCCCCTACCGTGGAGACGCCCGAGTCGCAGCGTCCTTTTAAGGAAATCTCGAGCAACTCCAATGTCCGGGCGCCCAGGAAGCAGGACGGGATGACGAGCGACCAAGGTGCCCAGACGGCGCTGACGGCCGGTGCTATCGACAAGTTGCTAGAAGCCGGGATGCAGCCATCACATATCCATGCCCATCATGTCCCTATCGGTTCGGTTGGAACGCCCGAGACAACCGGGACGGTACGGATTCACCGCTCGCAAGAGAGTCTCGAGAGCATGGTCCGTGGCTCGGCCGCGGACGGCTCTGCCTTCGACGCGACGATGCGACCTGGCAGTGCCGCAAGCGGCAGAGCCTCGATGAAGCAAGACCTGCCGCCGCTCCCTCCCAACCACCGACAGATGATCGACGCGGCGCGCACGAGCTCGGCCCGCAGCACTATGGGACCTCCGCTGTGGCCGGCGTCGGCCATGAAACACCATCGACCAAGGACCCCCGGCGAACGCCGCCCGGCGTCAGCCGTGTCGGCCCGGGCAGTCGCGGCTACGCCACGTGCCGGTCGTGCCAGCTCGACTCACGGGACGGCCGCGGTGCACTCGCCGACGAAGCTCTCAGTACGATCTCGGCAGTCCTCGGTTTCGTCTTTCGCCTCAGAGATTGACACCCGCTTCAACATCCGGCCGGATGAGGTGTCTGCGGAGCAGCCGACCATCGGTGGTCTCAACACAGATCCTCGCATGATCCAGGCCATCACGCAGACCATGATTGGAGAGTTCCTCTGGAAGTACACGCGGAAGACGGGCCGGGACGAGATGTCGGAGAAGCGGCACAGACGCTATTTCTGGGTTCACCCTTATACCAGAACGCTATACTGGAGCAATCAAGATCCTTCGACTGCCGGTCGGACGGAGCTCAGAGCCAAGAGCGTACCGATCGAGGCGGTGAGAGTGGTGAGCGACGACAACCCGATGCCGCCTGGGCTGCACCGCAAGAGCCTCATCATCATCTCGCCCGGGCGGACCATCAAGTTTACCTGCACGACGGGCCAGCGTCACGAGACGTGGTTCAACGCGCTCTCGTACCTCTTGCTGAGGACGACGCAAGACAGCCACTCAGACGTGGAGGAAGTGGCGGGTAACATGACGCGCGACGACGTGGATGAGTTCAACCCCAAGATGGACCGGCGTCCGACCATCACCACGCAGGCCGGGGTCGCGCCGCCGTCGCTGTCTTCGTACCACTCACGCACGACGCGCAACGACGGGGCGGCAGATGGCTTGTCCATGGAGATCCCGACGCTGACGCCGGGCAAATTCAGATCGTCGGCGGGTCGCGCATCGACGGGCCGCCTGAGCAAAATAAGCGGCTACTGGAAGACGGGAGCGCCGAAATTGTCGAGCAGGACGCTGTCGGGCTTGCGAGTCCGGGGAGGGCCGAGCCAGCACGAGGTTTATGAAGCCAGCGAGGTGCACGACAGCGCTGAGGACATACGGACGATGATGGAGCAGCAAGACAGAGACTCGGATCGTCTGGAGAATGTGAGGGCATGCTGCGACGGTGAGTGCTTGTTCCCCCCCTCTGCGGTGCCGTCTGTCTACGCCGCGGCACACTGACCCTATTGCACGACGTTAGGCAAACACGACGTCGGCACGTTGCCTCACACTGCGAGGCGAGGCTTCAGCCAGCTGTCGCACTCGCAATCCGGGCTGAACGCGTCACACGCGCTTGTGGCATCGACGCCGCCACGCCCGTAACCGCAAGCGTCTAAGGGGGATGCTGGAGAAAATCATCACTACTTTTTTTTTTGTCGTTTCCTCTGTGTTTTTGCATCTGAAAAGACCTAACGAATTGCCATTCCGCCTGTCGTGTCATGCCTGCACGGTCTACATGGCCGTCGGCAACGTCTACCACCAATCTTTTTTTGCGTTTTCTTTGAGTACGTCTGGGCTGTCGGCCCGAGAGATTACAGGCTTGTCAGCGAGAGGCTGTGGTTGGGAAGTGGTTCGGAAAGGGCCTCGGGCATCATCAACCCGGGTCATCAAGGAGAAGCAGGGGAAATGGGAGAGGGGCAGCTAGCGGCATCGTCGATGATGAGACTGTGACATATGCGCGGTGATTGTATAAATCCAAAGCGAGTTACTGTTGATGGTGGTAGGAGTGGGATTGAAGCGATGGACACCTGATGGAGGTGGTAGCTGTAGCGGATGAAAGGCTGAGCCTGGCTGTCTAGCGGAAGGGAGCTGAGAGGCTCTGCTTACCATTAGTGTCTATTAGTATTTGTGAATCGTACCTGATGGAAGCGCGCCTTGCCCTGGTATGAAGGTTAGGTCAGGTCAAAGGGGCATTAGGGTGTTTGGCATACCTGCTTCCTTGGTATCGACGCGTGTGACGTCGGAGCGGCTGGACAGGGCTTGTTGGGCACCTGTACAGCCTACAGGTAAGCAGGTAGGGAGCGTGATTGTCGAGTCTGGGACAGGGCAGGGTGAGGCTAACGATTTATAGGCAGCGATTACTAACTACCTACCTAGTATCATGGATGTTGTCGCTAGATAGGTACCTAGTAAATATCCGTAGGTACCTAGGTAGTCGAGAAGAGAAAAGGACGTTGACATAGAGAGTGGAAGAGAGGGGATCGAAGGTAGAGAGAGAGAGAGGGGGTTGCTGATGAGGTGCGACTGCAAGTAAATTGGGCCACGTGATAGAATGAGCTCTTTAGAAGCCCCAGAGAAGGAAGACAGGTTGCAGGTATCGCACTATGACGGGGACGGTATTTGCCAAGGCGGCGGCAGGTAGTGGCTGGGCGCCATTTCCCGGGAATGGGTACTCAGATGGGCTGGTAGAGATACGTGTCTCGTGATGTCAGTGGCCCCGTGCAGCCAATCTCCAGCCTCACCTTCTACTCCTCCTCCTCCTGCTCCTCCTCCCCCCCCCTCTCGTCCCTTCGTATCATCTTCTTCAACCCTTCTTCGTCTCGTCTTCTATCGGCCCATGCTCGCTCTCAGAGCATGACAAGGTCAAAGTTTGGCCTTCTCCGCTATTCATCCTAGACACGGGATGCGTCGGCTGCCCCCTAGCTCTGTTCGCGAGGTTCTTCCGTGCGCCGTCTTGACTCTGCCCTCGTGGCTTTCGCCCTCGCGCTCCTCGTGGTCTTTGCCTCCATCTTTCTCACCTTCGCCCTCGCCGCCGATTCAATACTCGTCCATCGCCCTCGAGACTCCCTTTATGCTGCCGCCCGCCTGCTCGTCTGAGCCGTCGAGCGGCCAGCTGATACGACAACGGCCATGGGCACCTCTTGGACCGCCATACTGGTCGCCTACTTCGCGGGAGGCGTCACCTTGATCCCGCTCGTCGTTGCCGTCGTCTTTCTTCACGGCTACTATACGTTCCCGCGTCGCGACGACGTCAACCCCTTCACCGATCATGACGACGACGACGAATACGCCGTCCGAGACGAGACCTCGTCGCTTCTCTCTTCGGAGCCCAACAACAAGGCACGCTCCGGTCGGGACGTCGAGGTAGCTGCCGGATACTTTGCCGTCTGCCGTGAATACACACCGATGGGCATCAATGCGAAGCCCATTGAGCGCTCGACTCCGCTCGGCTCTACCACGGTGGCATCCCCGAGCCCCAGCGTCTACCAAACAATGTATAGGAGCATCTTTGACCGCAAGCCTTCCCCGGCCCAGGACAGCAATGGTCTGAGCCAGCGGCCGAAGAAGGCTGGAAACGTCTTTTACGTTGTGCTTCGGTGCGTGGAGAAGCGGGAACGGGACACTTGAAGGCCGAACCTGCTGACTTTCGGCGTTTTGCCAGACACGGTCACCTTATGCTCTTCGACGACGAGGAACAGCTCGAAGTCCGCCACGTCATCTCGCTCGCCCATCACGACGTCTCCATCTACTCCGGCGGGGACGCCACTCCCGAAGGCGAGCTGTTTATCAAACGCAATGCCCTGTGCCTCTCGCGACGCCCCGGGGCCTCGGACCAGGCTTCCGCCGTGTCCAAGCCCTTCTTCCTCTTCTCCGAGAACTGCTCGGCCAAGGAAGACTTTTACTTCGCCATGCTGAGAAATCAGGAGCAGACATTCGGTTTTGACACGTCGGCCCCGACGCCCAAGAGCTTTGACGTCAAGAGCATCATCGCCCTCGTCCAGCGTCTGCACGCCTCCGAAGACCACGTTCACTCACGCTGGCTAAACGCCGTGCTGGGCCGCCTTTTCCTGGCCGTCTACAAGACGCGCGACCTGGAGAATTTCATCCGCGACAAGATCACCAACAAGATTGCTCGCGTGAAGCGGCCCTCGTTCCTCACCAACATCACCATCCAGGGCATCGACACGGGAGAGGCAGCGCCCTTCTTCACCAACCTCAAGCTGAGGGACCTGACGGTCGAGGGCGAATGCGTCGTCGAGGCCGACGTCAGATACACCGGCAACTTCCGCATCCAGGTTGGCGCCACGGTCAAGATCGACTTGGGCGCCCGCTTCAAGGCCCGACAGGTGAACCTGGTACTGGCCGTCGTGCTGCGGCGCGTCGAGGGTCATGTTCTTTTCAAGATCAAGGCACCGCCGACCAACCGACTCTGGACCTCGTTTCAGACGATGCCCAAGATGGAGATGACGATTGAGCCCATTGTCAGCTCGCGCCAGATCACCTATACCGTCATCCTTCGGCAGATCGAGAGCCGCATCAAGGAGGTATTCGCCGAGACGCTGGTTCAGCCGTTTTGGGACGACGTGCCCTTCTTCCGCACCGAGCACAAGCGGTGGAGAGGTGGCATCTTTGAGGGTGACGACGCCGTCGAGAACTCCGAAGCCGGCCCGGAGGTTGACGAACCGGGCTGCGGTGAGATCGCTCCCGAAGACGGCCCCGATCAGGGACCGACCGTCATCGTCGGCGACACGCGGCCTTTGGACCTTAAGAGTCAGATGCCGGTGACGACGTCGATGGCGGAACCACAGCCGGAGAGGTCGGGGCTCTTTGGCCGGAAGCCTAGCAGTACCAAGAGCGTACAGAGCAGCAGCAGCAGCCCAGCTCCGGTCGTCGTCGACGGCAAGCCGCCGAACAGCGCGGCTACCAGCCCGCTACGGTCGCCGGTACTGCTGAAGAATCCGACAGATCCCATCGTCGGCACCGAAACGGCGCACGCCGACCTCTTCAAGCCGTCATCGTCACCCCCTGACCATGCCTCCAATTACATGACGGCGCTGCGGTCGCGGTCTCAGGACGCGACGAGCAGCACCAACGCGCCTCTGATGTCACCGACGAAGGCGAAGACGCCGGAGAAGCCTCCGAGCCGATCGTCGATGCAGGAGCCCGAGGGTGACGTCGGCTCCGTGCGGCCCCCGGGACGGCGAGACACGGCGTCCTCTGGCGAGTCGAGCGTCGATGCCCCGAGTACTCATTCGGTGTCGTCGAGCAAGGCACAGGCAGGGGGGCTGATGGGACGAGGCCTGTTTCAGCGGCGCGATACGTCCGAGTCGTCGTCGTCGACCAACGGCGGCGAGACGGCCAAGAGAGGCACGCTCGCGGCGGTGACGAACGCGGCAGTGCAGGCGCGCCAATGGGGCTGGAACGCCTTTCAGCGGCAGAAAGACGTCCGGCGCGAAAGGTCCAACAGCAAGGTTGATCTCAGCCAGCCCATGGGCAGAGGTCAGCCGTTGCCACCGCCGGGCGTGCCGTTGCCGGGGCCCGCGGACTTGGCGGGTAAGCGGGCGGCGCCGATGCGATGGGCGGCGGCAGCGGCAGAGAAGGCCGTTGAGGCAGACAAGGACAAGACTCTTGAGGTGGCGGAAAAGGAACAACAGCCGGAGGGGCATATACCGCCACAGTCGCAGTCGCAGCCGCCGCCGCAGACGAGGAGACGAGCAGGAAGCCAAGAGGAGGCAGAAGATAAGGAGCAGAGCATGCTCGTAGTTGAGGCACCGGAAGATTCGTCGCAGCCCGGGACGCCGCTGACGGATGGCAAGATGGAACGGGAGGCGGCGGCCTGGACGAGGGCTGCTGTTGGTCGAGGTCGGGACGAGTCTCCTTGTTCGCGACGGCCCATCGTTGCTCTGCCGGCCAAGGACGAAGAGGAGGACGAGGAGGACGAGGAGGACGAGGACGATTACTCTGGCTGGATGGAGGACGACGTGTTGGATGTGGAAGTAGCTGGAGGGACGGCGGCGTTGCAATGACGGCGGCATCTTGTCTCGTCTTATGGAGTTGAAGCCCAAGATGTCTCTCTCCCCCCCCCTTCGCCTCTGTTAACCCCTATTATTTGAAGACACACACACAAACACATTCACATACACATTCACATACACATCTACACTCGGTCGACAGAACGGGGGTGAAGGAAATCGTCAAGGAACAGGCAGAACACTCTTGGGTCTGTATCCTGTACAATGAATGTAATATGGGCATTAACGCATGACATGAGAAAAAAAAAACATGTACACATGACTATCATCACCACTCCAACTCAGCCTCTCTCTCTCCCTCATCATCACCACTCCAACTCAGCCTCGTCAAGAAGCCGAGCAAAAGCAGGTCCCGTCTCAGCCGCCAAAGAAGCTAACCTCGCCCCCGCCCTCTCCCTAGACCAAAACACAGGACAAGCCACGCTATCGCACGAGACGTCATCCAGAGGAGAGAGACCCGCGCAGCTGCGACATACAGAGTGCAAAGAGAGGACGTTTCGCTCTTCTCTCGCTAGCCGACTCTGTAGCGTCATCGTAGAGGATGGGATGTCGAGGAGGCAGCTTGCGCAGAGGGATGAAGTCGTGGAGGAGAAGCGCGCGTTGCAGACGAGGCAGTGGACTGAGCGCATGTAGGACTCTAGTGTTTGGTTGTTTCCTCCTCTTTGAAGCGCGCGGCGGACTTTGGGCATTTCGTCGTACCATTTTCGGACGCTGGCTCCGACCAGGCTGAAGATGCGCTCTAGAGGTGGGATGAAGGTCTTTTGGATGTAGTAATCGGCATCAAGGCGCCAATCAGGTCTAGCCAGAAGCCTCTCTGGCGCGACGCACCGATCCGAGAGTCTCGCCCCGGGAGGGCCAGCCACGACGACGTAGGGGACTCTCTCCCTGTACTGGGGCTCGGCCCTGGCGTCCATCTGTACGCGACGGGAACCTACGATGGCGCCGGGCGGACCGGCGTCAACGTATGAACCTAGTCTCACCTCCTTTGCGAAGCAAAAGTCTTGAATGGAGACTTTGCCGCGCATGAGTTTGTCGCATTGGGATTGGAAGTAGCGCTTTACGAGGCTGAGATCGGAGGTTTCGAAGAAGAGACGGAGGGCTTTTTCCTCCACCATTTGCTCTGCTGGCGTGCCGTCTCGACGGACTGTTTCGATGCCCTTTGCGTCCCAGATTGGATCTTGCTGATGGGATGATTCGAACTTGTAGCCTACGTAGCGCTTCTTGGCTAGTAGGATGCAGGGATGGTAGACTTTTTCGAACTTGAGCTTTATAGGACGCGGGTTGGACTCGGTGATGATGCGCGTCATCTCCTCGCCTATGACGAAGGCTTGCTCTCTGCTTCGGCCGGGGAGGTGAACGAAGAGGCTGTCGGTGTCGCCGTAGACGACTTCGGCCTTCCACCGATCCTCGGCGTGGATCCGCGCCACGGCCCTTTCGAGAGTCTCCCTTCCGGTCTGGACGATGCTGTCTGCCAGTTCGGAGCAGGGCATGCGACCGGAGAAGGAGGCGGAGGTGTAGCCGTAGGTGACGTTTGCGAGGAGCTTGAGAGCCAGTTGACGATGGTTGAGGAGCTTCTGCAGCGTCTTGTCCTTCTTGTCGCGCTTCATCCCGCTCTTGACCATGACGCGCGTCTCGAGAAGCTCCGTCAACATCTTGGCCAGAAGCGACTTGCGCACCGAGGCCTTGACGTACATGATGCCGTTGGGAGCGATGGTGATGGAATCCTCGAGGAGGGAGAGCAGGCCTGGCTGGCGGTCGTAGCGGGAGAAGCCCATCTTGCCGCTGTCGCCCTGCCAGTCGCGGATGCGGCCGACAAAGGTGGAGTAGCAGTAGTTGTAGGCGATCATGACGCTGGGGTAGAGGCTTTGAAAGTCCAAGACGAGGACGGGGCTGGTGTAGAAACCGCTCTGAGGTTCCATGACGAGGGGCAGACACTCGAGCGCGTTCTGGCCTCCGACCTGCTTCTTGCTGGGCGAGACGAGCATCAGGTTCTCCGGCTTGGCGATCCGGAACAGGATCGACTCGACCTTGAACTGCGAGCCGCGGGAGAAGACGGAGAAGAAGTCGACGCCGAGGAGACGCGCCTGCTCGCTCGTCCGCGCCACGAGCTCGTTGGCCTCGAGCATCTTGACGTTGAGCCTCGTCCGCGTCAGGTGATAGCGCAGGAGCTTGCTCAGGTCGGCTGCCTTGCCGCTCTCGTGCCACTGCCTGAGCGTCTTCCACGGGTAATGAGGGAGCCGGATGTGAAGCAGATGCCACGCCACGTTCTCCATCGTGTACTGCAGCAGGTTGAGTTCGCTCTGCATGGCCCGCCATATGTTGATCGTGTGCCGGCCCGTGACGCGTATCGTCGACGTCTTGTTGAAGCCCCAGCTGTCCTTGTCCTTGCCGAAGCGGCCGTGCGAGTCCCATCGCATGCGAGACAGCTGGTCGCAGAGGTCCAGCTCGTAGGCGTGCCGAGCCCTCTCCATCAGATAACCCCAGGAGCCGCCGTGGACTTCGAAGCCCGTCAGCACGTCGGGATCCAGCGTCCTCACCAGCTCGATCAGCCGGTATATCGCCTCCTGCTCCGACTTCTCCTCCGCAACCTCCGCTCCGCTGCACTGCCGCGTCTTGCGACCCATCGAGCCGTCGGCCGACTGGACGATGATGCCGGAACGGAGCGCCGTCTTCTCGTCCGACTTGCAGGCCCAGAATATGCACTGCACCTCGTCCTCCTCCGGGTTCGGCAACAGCTTGCCCCTGGTGTTGACGTGCAGCTCGACGCTCATCGTGCTCATGTACTGCACCTCGTGCTCCACGCTCGTCGACTCCTGCTTCTGCGTGTACTTGAATCCGTGCTTGTTCTTGGGTGTCGGCCCTACAATCTGTGACAGCCAGGGGCCTCGTCTCGACTCTCTCTCCTGGGCGTGCTGCTCGTCTTCTTGCAGCCAGTCCACCACTAACTGCCGGCTGGGAGGCGGCTGAGCAAACTCCCAGCTTCTCCAGCTGCACGCTCTGCCCTGCTCGAGGCCTGTGGCGAGATCTTGACCAACGTTGTCGGGCAAAGGACTTCCTCCAAAGTCAAAGGCAGGAAGAAAGGGAACTGTATTGCTCTCGAGCCGAAACTCCCTTCCTGCGTATTCGCGCATGCGTTCCGGAACGTCCTTTTCTTCGCTGTAAAAGGCATCTTGATAGATGACGTCGGGTAGGTCATGCTCCGCCATAGTACCGCAGTCGGCTCTGCTAGGAGGCGGCACTGCAAATATGAAGCTTCGCTGGCCCGAGTATCGAGCGACGGCTTCAACGACTTTGCTTGTCTGAGACTTTGCGGACGATAGCGGCGAGGCTGAAACTTGAGATCTAACCTGGTTGTTATCGGCCGTCGATGCCTGCGTCTTGCCGTGGGCTTGAGGCTTGCCCTGGACGGCGTCCTCGCTTCGTTGGCTTAGAGACGACTGGCTCTTCTGGCTTGGCTGCAGTTTGCTGCCTACACCGAGGGGATCTTTGACAATCGTAAAGCCGAGAGCGCCAGTTAAGCTTGGAGAGACGGAAGAGCCTCTGATAGGTTTCTCCCCCAACTTGCGGCTCCTTTGCGGTTCAGATCCGTCGACCTTGGGTTGTCTCGCTGCAGAGCTGTCCGTCATTTGTCTGGATTGCTTGCGAGAAGAGCTGCTGTCGCGCGTGCCAGATCTCTTGCGCTTCAGCGACGCCCTTTTCCAAGGCCTCAAGGAGTCGGTCGCGTTGACTCTGCCCACCAGACTGTCGTCCTCTGCGGCTTCTACCAGTGCCGCTGACACCGGCATTGCCGGCAGTTGATTCGTTTTGAATACGCTGAGACAGATGCCTGAGAAGCGGCGGCATATCAGAGGCTCCTCGTGAAGTTGCGAGGCCTTTCCCCCAGCTTTCGCGGAATCGTATCGATCATCTGTTATTGCGTGACGCTCAGGCACCCGGTTCCCATCTAACATCTCGGCATTGGCCAGCTCCTCCAGTAGGTCTTCATCTGAATCGTCCGGCAAGAGGTAAAGTCCGTCTGAAAGGACCTGACGTGCCTTGTTCTCATCCACATCGATGCTGTTTACCGGGTAATCAGGCTGGCTCGGTTTGGGAGGCAGGCCGAGGGCCGGCATCAACTTTGAGGGATACAAGTCTTCAACGGACTGCAAGGCAGTATTGACGCCCTTGCCGAGATCCTCCGTCTGAACAAAGGTATCAAAGTCTACTTCGGCGCCGTCCAGTTCTTCCCTGTCGCGTCTCACCAAGTCTTGAACCGCTTCGCGATATTCCGCCTCGTGAATCCATCCCTGCGGCTGCGAGTCTCGAACATCCGCCGACATGGAGACCAGCGCCTCGCGAGGAAATGGAGACTCTCCTTGCTGAGCACGCGGCATCTGTCGCTTCCGTCTTCTCATCTCGTCCCTCCAAAGGCCAGCCATGCTGTAGACCAGCTTCTGATCGGCACGAATAGGAGAAAGTCGTTCGACAAAGTCATGGTGCAACTGACGCTCCTTGACCATCTTTCGGTTGACAATGTTCTGCACGCAAATGTCCACCTCGATCGAGCAGTGACTCGCGCGCGGCAGCGAGGCATCGTCGGTGATGCTTGCCTTGGGGATGGACAGATTATGCCATAGATGAGACGGATTAGAACCGTGAGACGGGTTAGAACCGTCGTCATGTTGCGGAACAGGAGCGCGGAAAAGGGTCCTCGAAGACTCGAGATAGTCGCAGCCGTATAGATTATAGTCGACCATGAATTGCAGCAGATATTGCAAATGCGCCTCGTAAGGCTGGAACTTTTGCTTCATGATGACTCCCTGCTGCAGTAGATCGGCGAGCCTCGTCATGACGACGGGGTTGAACATGTAAACCTTGAGATAGAAGCGGTAACCGACGTGGAATCCATAGAAGGGGATGCCCTTGACCAAGGTGATGCGCGCCACGAACTTGGCATTATTCCCATGTTGATCGCGTCGATAGCTTACGGCAAGCGCATGGTCGATGGACAGATGAAGGCGATAGGTGAAGGCACCGACTGGCAAATGCGACGAGGTCAGCGAGCGAGCCCAAGTAGCCACCGAAGGGGGGTTTGCGAATAGACGGACCATGTTCGGGAGCGAGGCTTCCCTTATACTCGACATAGAGGTAAGGGAACGCGCCATGGATATGCGCGCATACCTTTTGTCCCGTCTCGGTCGAGCCAAAGACCCTCACGACGGGGACTTTGGGACCCTTGGAGGCCTGAGAAGGGCGTATGTCATTGCGTAGCTGGGGATCGTAGCGCGTGGGCGAGGCTTGGTAATGATCGATACAGTTGAGTCTGACGCGGAACAAGTCCATGCTTCTTTGCGCGTCGATCCATCTGGGGCCAGGCTTGGAGTCGCCCTGGGCGCGGCTGGCGGTGTCTGTTGGGCGGACATGCCGGGGTGGGATCAAGATGACGCGTATCCTTAGAGTGTGTCGCAGGAGCGCGCAGTCACGTGGCACCTTGGGCGACCTCACATGTGAATAATGGCTACCCTAGACAAGAAGTGATGCCTCACGGATACTGGAATATATTCAAGATGAGGCTCTTGTAGGTGTTAATAGAGTGTGAATACCAATAAAGAGTCCTTCTCATCGAAAAGCAGTGAAAAACAGCAAGTTACTTTACATACATGGGTCCGATCCTCTTGTCCTAACGTAGAAACGCAAACCATCATATCACTCAACTCCCCTATAAAGCACCTCTGAACAACGCCGGTATGACCTCATTTTGATCCAGCGATCGCTCCAAATAAAGCCTGGAGTCTCTGTCCCAACATATGCTGTTCCTGAAGCATCAGATGCATACTCTCAAGCCTGGCTTCCATCGTATCAAGTCGACGCCCGACAGAGGCCTCGACAGCTTCACGCACCGTCTGGCGGCCAGCATTGCTCTCGGGTTGCGATGACGGTGATGGTCGAAGCTGATGTCTCATGGCGCTGAAAATCCTCGACTCTAGTTTCTGCTGCCCTTTCAAGATCAACGTTGTCCTTTCCACCACATTCTGTTCCGTCCTGGCGTTGATTTCCCTGACGCTGTTCATCAGGAGGTTGCTGAATTGTATCTGATGATTCTTGAGCGCTTCTACTGTCGCCCACTCGGCTGAGAGACACATCGTATTCTGCATCGCCTTGAACTCGGCGATTGCTTCGTCGCAGTGATTCGGTAGGAGAGGAGTCTCCTCGCTGTCTGCGTCGCCGGTTGTCCGAGTCACCGCGACGCAGCTGCCACTCTTATCCACGAGCGACTGAAACTCTTCGACCAGTCCAAGAGTGCAGAGAACGCCATCCATCATGTTGACCTTGAAGTCAACCGAAGTCGGGAACCGCGGCGGGCCACCGGTCGTTTGATAGAAGAAGACTTCTATAGCTTGCTTCATCAGGTAAATGTGATCCATGCTGTAGTTGTGAGGTTCGCTGAGCCTCATTTCCGAGAGGCTGAGATAGCGATGGTAGAGAGCGCTCAGATGCGGGATGATGGAAGTCGAACGGAAAACGCCGTTGATGATGCCGCAGACAAAGCGGATGATGCTACACATGGCGCTATGTGAAAGAGACCAGTTGATCGGCACTGCGTCCTCAAAGACATCGTCCGTACTCCATTCCTTGTTGATGCGCTGGACGACATCATGAAGCTGCTCCCGAGGCCACATCCTGCGGACGAACATCCAACTGATCCAGTTGCCTTTCAGAGCACATATCCCGATAGGATGGTGCTCAACGTGCACCTGTTGCCGTTCTTTCACCTGAAGTTCACCCTGTACGATCGCGTACCACGACTGTACGTCCTGGAGGGTAAGGTAAGGCTTGTGACGCTCGAAATCTTGTCGCGCAGCCTTGTACCATTCCAGCTCCAGTTGCTGATACCCCCGTGGGATGTTGGATCGGCACTCGTGATCAGGATATGGAGCGATTTGGGCGTTTCCCAACGTGTCTAACCGAGGACGACGCGTGGATTCTTTCGACGTCGTCCACACCAGCCTCAGATCTTTGGCAGTTTGCACCGGAGAGGAAACCTGTGGTTGTTCCATCTTGTCCGATGCTTATGTCGAGAGTGTTTAAAAGCCGAGAATGACTCTGATGATGAAAAGCGTTGTTGCTGAGGTTGCATCGGAGGCTGAAGATAGGGGAAGAGAGGAGAGTTATGTATATATGGTGAGAAGAGGATACGTGTGTGATGACGAGTTGTAAGGAAAGCCTCAGTTTGGTAGAAGATGTGAAGAGCGGCAGTATATGAGTTTGGAGTTGATAGGAGGCGAGCGGCAACAAGTTTTCTTCGGCTGGTTAGATTCAATGCTTTAGTTTGAAAGCTCCTCTCTTCGATGGGTGAGAGCTTCAAGGGTATTTATACTCGAGTCGATGCCTCAGAATGAGGTGACGAGCGTACATACTCGATCAAGAACCTCGGAATAGAGTGATGAGCTCTCGCATCCTCGTCTCCTGCGTTGGAGCCGATAGGCTGTGCGAGTCTCTGAATAAGCGTCTATACACAGTTCCTGT
The DNA here is from genome assembly GCA_003339415.1 of Ophiocordyceps camponoti-saundersi (nom. inval.). Lineage (NCBI taxonomy): Eukaryota > Fungi > Ascomycota > Sordariomycetes > Hypocreales > Ophiocordycipitaceae > Ophiocordyceps > Ophiocordyceps camponoti-saundersi. Next base: position 51,416 of record PDHQ01000075.1, read on the forward strand.
ACGTCCTCGATGTCGGAACCGCAGTCTTCAATACGAATCACCGACTTTTATACCTCATCTTTCTTGGCATCATCACTTCGAGTCCTCCCGTTGAGGCTTTACCCTCCTGTGTAACGATGTATCAACCCCTGTCACCAACCTTACACCGCCCTCCCGAGATTCAGGCCTGATTCAGTCACGAGATCCTTCTCCCGGCATATGAATCACGAGAAAAGGTTCTTCTGCATCTGTATCGGCATCATCAGCTCAAACTTACATACATCGGAAGTCCGTAACTCACCTTGCTGACTGATGACTCTGACCGAATAAGATTATGTAAGCACCCTCAACCACTTCACCTCACCTCACCTCCTCCGACCTCCGCGACTTCCAACCTCCGACCTCTCTCATCTCTTCCCTTCGCGCTTCAAGCTTCCAAGAAACATACACTCTCGCGCCTACTCCAGCAACATGGCGCCTCCACCTCCGCCTCCACGCAAGCCGCAGTCGGGAGCGGCTACCAAAGAGGAAAACATCTACATCCCTTCCTTCATCAGCAAAAGGCCCTTCTACGCCGTCGACGGCGACGACGATGCCGACTATCTCAAGCATCAGCGGCGAGAAGAGAAGAAGGAACAGTCTCAGTGGTACGACCGCGGAAAGCGAGCAGGCCCTGCGGCGACCAAATATCGCAAAGGCGCCTGCGAAAACTGCGGCGCCATGACCCACAAGGCAAAAGACTGCCTGAGTCGGCCGAGAGCAAAGGGCGCAAGGTGGACGGGCAAGGACATACAAGCCGACGAGAAAATACAAGACGTGAGGCTCGGCTGGGACGCGAAACGCGATCGGTGGAACGGCTACGACACGCGTGAATATCGCAACGTCGTGGACGAGTTTAACCAGATGGAAGATCTACGGAAAGAAGCGAAGAGGGCCATGAACGTCGAGGACGCCGAGGACGAAGGCGACAAGTACGCAGAGGAAAACGACATGAGCAAGCATCAGAGCACGGCAACACGCCAGCTCCGCATCCGCGAAGACACGGCAAAATACCTCCTGAACCTGGATCTCGAATCGGCAAAGTACGACCCGAAGACGCGAGCGCTCGTCAACGCCGGCGCAACAGGCGGCAAGTCGGCAGACCTGTTCGCCGAGGAGGGCTTCCTGAAGTCGACCGGCGAAGCAGCCGACTTCGAGAGAGCCCAGAGATACGCCTGGGAAGCTCAGGAGACGGCCGGCGACACGACCCAACATCTACAAGCCAACCCCACCGCCGGCGCCTTCTCCCGAAAGAAGGAGCTCGAAGAGGAGGAGAGACGAAGGGCAGAACGCGACGAGGAGCTCCGGGCGAGATACGGAGGAGGTGCCGAAGGCGACGACGGCAACGAAGCGCAGAAACCCGCCGCTCTCAGAATCACCGAGTCAGAGACGTTCGTCGAGTACGACGAGAGCGGCCTGATAAAGGGCGCGCCACGCAAGGCCGCAAAGTCAAAGTACGCCGAAGACGTGCTCGTCAACAACCACACTTCCGTCTGGGGAAGCTGGTGGTCGAGCTTCAAATGGGGCTACGCCTGCTGCCACTCGCTCATCAAGAACAGCTACTGCACCGGCGAGCAGGGCAAGGAGGCATGGGAGGCGGCTGAACGCCAGCGGACGGGCGCTGATCTCGTTCACTTGGGCCAGCATGATGCCGACCAAGAGGATGGGCAGGAGAAGGAGCAGGAGGAGGTGGAGGAGAAGAAGACGGGGCGGGCGAAGTCGAGGACTCACAAGCGTGAAGAGATGATGCTCAATGGTGTTACCGAGGAAGAGATGGATGAGTACCGGCGGAAGAAGACGGTGGCGGATGATCCTATGGCCAAGTTTTTGGGCAAGGATGAGCTCTTAAGTTGACGAGTGTAATATTTGCCAGCGGTTCAATCTTTTCAAGGTCGGTTTCGTATTCAACGTGACACAACATGCCAGCTCGTAGCTCAGTCCGAGGACAGGGGTGATGTACTGCTTAACAGCTTCCAAGACTGTACATGGACGCGCCTCCCAGGACGACGACGCCACAACATGTTCAGAAGCTCACCAAAGGACGCTGCCGACCTTCTGTGAGGTGAAACCCGTTCATATTTTACCCCTTGACCAACGCCCCAAGCTATGACTAGTCTTGCTCCGCCCAGACGTGGTCTCGCGGCACCGACGAGCCATCGTGGTATATGGTAAACCCGTTTCAGTAGATCGTACCACTACTCGTCCTCCTCCTCCTCCTCACCCTCGGCAGCAGCCTCGGCGGCCTTTGCCTTCTTTCTCTTGACGCGACCAGCACGGCCGCTACCGAACGGCGACTTGAGCGAGAAGTCGATGTGCTTCTGAGAGTCGAGACGGACGATGAAGGAGGGGACATTGACGATTTGCTTGCCGACGCGGATGTGGCGCTGGCGGATGAGAACGCGAGCGTGGTGAATAGACTTGGCGAGGCCGAGCTTGTAGACGCACGTCTGCAGACGACGCTCGAGGAAGTCCTCGATTTTCAGGGCCAGGACGTAATCGAGCTTCATGCGGGACTCGTCGAGCACGCCCACGCGGACCAGACGTCGGATGAGGGCATTGCCTTCGAAAAGACGCTTAGGATCTTTCTCGTCGAGGGTGAGAAGCTGACTGTGGTGCGTGTTAGAGATCGAGCGCCTCCAGTGCTCAAGTAGAGCATCTTTTCCTTGAACTTACCGGGCGGCACGCCGAATTTTGGAGAGGGTCAGGCCGACGCGCCAGACCTCACGCTTGTTGCGCAGGCCATATTCTCCGACGAGCTTCAACTCGGAGTCACTGCACCGCGCGTCTGTCAGTCGAAAAGATCACAATCGACTTGAAAAGAGGCACGCCTCTTATTCAGTGGCCGGTGATACTGACAGTCGGGCAGCCTCGAAGGGTCTGCGCGGAGTACGAGAGGTCTTGGAGTAGGCGCGGGGAGGCATCCTGAGAGGTATGAGACGAGTTTTCTGCCGTTTTGGAATCGCGTGGACACTCACCTGGCTCGATCCTGTCTTGGTGACTGAAGTTGACGAGTTTCTGCGTGAAGCTGAAAAGATGGTGAGAACTTGTGGGGTGGAAGTTTAACGGGCCCGAGTCACGTGTACTAAGTGCGGCGAGCCCTAAAGTCAATCACGAGCTTCAAGGCACTGCAGAGGCAGGGAAGGGAAAAAAAAAAGATTACCTAAGCTGCCCCATTACCCACAAGACGACGCACATAGCGAAAAACCAATACCAACAAGCCAAGGAGCTTCCATCGTCACCCTCGCTCCGAACCTCGCCAACGACGAAAGCTTGCCCGGCAACTGAGACGCGATGGGTCACTCGTACGGAAAGAGAGCGGGCACCCGCGTACGTCGAGCTCTTTGACTGGTGATGCTTGTGACGAGGCTAACGGATTTACAGTATGCCTTCAGCAGGGACTTTCGCAAGAAGGGAATGATCCCCTTGTCGACGTACCTGCGAACTTACCGGTATGCGAGAGCTGCGATACACCGGAGGCGGAAGTTGACTAACTCTACGCAGCGTCGGAGACATTGTCGATATCAAGGTCAACGGTGCAGTACAGAAGGGGTAAGCGATCCACTACGAAAGGGGAAGCGCAAGAGACTCAGACCAAGCAGCATGCCCTACAAGGTGTACCACGGCAAGACGGGCGTCATCTACAACGTGACGAAGAGCGCAGTGGGCATCATAATATACAAGAAGGTGTCGCACCGGTATATCGAGAAGCGCATCAACGTCAGGGTCGAGCACATCAAGCCGTCGCGCTCGCGTGAGGACTTCCTGAAGCGCGTGAAGACGAATGCCGAGGCGAAGAAGAAGGCCCGCGCCGAGGGCACCACTGTTCAAGTCAAGCGCCAACCCGCCATGCCCCGCGAGGCACGAACTGTTTCTCTGACGGACAATCCCCCGGAGACGGTTACCCCCTTGCCCTACGAGACGACCATCTGAGAAGAGTCTGGAGTGGGAAGACTTGGGGCGCTTTTTTTTTTCGGCACTTGTGGTGTTGTCTCTGGATGGGTTGGAGCTGGGCATTAAAAGGTCTCCATGTGGATGTCAATAGGGAATGCGCGATGACAGACAGATCTGTTGAGCTTCAGACCAAAGGGCCAAAGCCGAGTGCACCGATTGCCAAAGAGCCTACACTTGCGGTGTGAAATCGAGCCGGTAGATGTGATTGGTTACGAAGAAGCGAGGACATTGGTTGAGATGAGCTGGACTGGCAGCCCTTCCGGGTTTTGGAGTGGCATGACAAAGCCTCTTTGCGTACGAGGTAGTGATCCATGTTTCTTGCGACGGTTGACATCTGGAAACCTGTTGTCTGAAGTGGCAGATTAAGGTTGAGCCGCGTCAAGTGCATGGGAGGGCACCAATGCTTGTCCAACGGACGGATGTGTGGCACTTCTACATATACCCAGTGCTTAGCGTCCAGACGAAGTCGTTGCAGATATGCCAGGCCACGTAACACAGCCCAGGCGCAGTCATGGAGCACCCAGCCACGCGAGATGATTAGCCCGTGCGGGAACGCGAATTCCAGTCCTCAGCCCGAGACCCTGGCAGTGGGGAGCCTCCTGACAGAGCGTCCAGAGGCCCCTCTCCCCTCGAGACTAAGAGTGACGCAGTAGAGCACAATAAGTGATTGCTTGGGAGAAGAGACACTAACAGGAGGGCGGAGAGTGTGCACCGTTTCCCTCCTGTTTGCTTGTTGTGGGGGAGGAGCCGCGTTTCGAGGAGAGAATGACGGCCGAGCGTCACAGGCTGTCACACCAGTCAAGCAACAAGAAAAGAGACCCAGGTGGGATAGGACGAGAGACAGTGTGTTGTACGTATGTGTGTATGTATATGTGTGTGTGTATGAGTGGATGAAAAGAGGCGTCGTCATCACAGTTTCGCGTCGCATAACAGAACAAGGTGGGCGAAGCAGGCATCGTTGCGCGGCCTCGGCCGTGATGACGTAGAAAGCACAAAGCAGGACCCCTGAGGACCCCGAAAGAGCCGGAGGGAGGATATTTCCGGCGCCGGCACGGTCGGGTCTGATGAGGTAAGCGTGCAGCCCAGCCACAGCGAAGCTTCCTCCTTTTGGCGCGCGCCAGCCGCGGGAATCGACGAGACACTGGTCTTGCACACGGACGGTTTCCTTCTCTCTCTCTCTCTCTCTCTCTCTCTCTCTCTCTCAGCGCTGCCCGTTTCTTCTTCTTCTTCCTCTTGATTTCTTTCTTGTGTCTTTTCCTGCGTTTTTTCTTCTCTTTCTTCCTTTTTCCCTGCTTATGCTTTTACTGCTTTACCTCGAGCCTCTGAACTGTTGATCTTGCTCTCTCCTCGGCTTCGACTCGCCCACGATGGCGTCGATGCGCACTCAGGAACATACAAAGTTTGTCCTTCTCCGACTGTCTCATTTTGGATGAAAATGAAGGGAGAGAGAGAGAGAAAGACGAGAGACTGACGTTTTTCACTCACAAAAGAACCGATCAAGAGCTTGCCATAAGCATCAAAAAGGCCACTAACGGCGAGGAGCTTTCTCCCAAGCGCAAGCATGTGCGTGCTTGCATCGTCTATACCTGGGACCACAGGTCTGCCCAGGCCTTTTGGACCGGTATCAAGGTGTACGCGAAAGCTTCTTTCTTGAGTGGATGGAATGAGGATGGCTGATTTCGCCCCCCAACGTTACAGCCAACCGATTCTCGCCGACGAGGTTCAGACCTTCAAGGCGCTCATCACCATTCACAAGGTGCTTCAGGAAGGACATCCTTCTGCGATCAAAGATGCCATGTCCAACCGGAGCTGGATCGACGGGCTCAACCGGTCCATCAACGGCGAGGGCCTTCGCGGCTATGGACCTTTGATCCGAGAATACGTCTACTATCTGCTCGCCAAGCTCTCCTTCCACCAGTCACACCCCGAGTTTAACGGCACGTTCGAGTACGAGGAGTACATCAGCCTCAAGGCCGCCAACGATCCCAACGAGGGTTACGAAACCATTACCGATCTCATGGTCTTGCAGGATAAGATTGAGCAGTTTCAAAAGCTCATCTTCTCGCACTTTAGAAACGTCGGTAACAACGAGTGCCGCATCTCTGCCCTGGTGCCGCTGGTGCAGGAGAGCTACGGCATCTACAAGTTCATCACCAGCATGCTGCGGGCCATGTACCAGAGTAAGTCGGGCGTGTCCCGAGAGTACGGGCGGGGGAAAAAAAAACGAAACGAGAAACTGACAAAGGAGCTGCAGTGACGGGCGACGAGGAAGCGCTGGACCCCCTTCGCCAACGATACGACGCGCAGCACTATCGGCTCGTCAAGTTCTACTATGAGTGTTCTAACTTGCGGTACCTCACCAGCCTCATCACCATCCCCAAACTGCCGCAGGAGCCGCCGAACCTGCTGGCGATCGACGACTCGGCGCCTGCACTGCCGGCGCGGCCCAAGCAGGAGATTGAGCGTCAGCCGACGCCGCCGTCGGAGCCCAGGACGGAGGAGCCCGGGGAGATTTCGGAGTTTTGGAAGAACGAGCTGGACCGGCAGAACCGCGAGTACGAAGAGCAGCAGCGGGTTCTGGAGCAGAGGCAACAGGCGGCGCTGCTGGCGCAACAGCAGGCGCAGATGCAGGCGCAGCGCGAGTTTGACGAGCAGCAGCGGCGGCTGATGGAGCAGCAGCAGCGGGAGCAGGAGGCGTTGCTGGCGCAGCAGGCGCAGTGGCAGACGCAGGGACGACTGGCGGAGCTGGAGCGGGAGAATCTCAACGCGCGGGCGCAGTACGAGCGCGACCAGCTGATGCTGCAGCAGTACGACCAGCGAGTGAAGGCGCTCGAGGGCGAGCTGGGCCAGATCCAGGGCAGCTTGGGGCAGCAGATGTCGAGCCGGGACGAGCAGATCCGGGCGCTGCAGGAGCAGGTCAACACGTGGAGGACCAAGTACGAGGCGCTGGCCAAGCTGTACTCGCAGCTGCGGCACGAGCACCTGGACCTGCTGCAAAAGTTCAAGTCGGTGCAGCTCAAGGCGGCGAGCGCGCAGGAGGCCATGGACCGGCGCGAGCGGCTGGAGCGGGAGATCAAGACGAAGAACCTGGAGCTGGCCAACATGATACGCGAGCGGGACCGGGCGCTGCACGACAAGGACCGGCTCAGCGGCAGCAACAAGGACGAGGTGGAGCGGCTCAAGCGCGAGCTGCGGATAGCGCAGGAGCGGGCGGACAACATGGAGCGCAGCAAGGGCAACGAGCTGTCGACGATGCTGGCCAAGTACAACCGCGAGATGAGCGACCTGGAGGAGGCGCTGCGCAACAAGTCGCGGGCGCTGGAGGAGGCGCAGGCGCGGGCGCGCGACGGCAGCTCGGACATGGAGCGGCTGCTGCGGGAGAAGGAGGAGGAGCTGGAGGTGTACAAGGCGGGCATGGACCAGACGCTGGTGGAGCTGAGCGAGCTCAAGATGAGCCAGGGCGACACGGACAAGGCGCTGGACGGGCAGATTGACGCGCTCATCCTGTCGAGCCTGGAGAAGATTACGGACATGATGGACTCGGTGCTGCAGGCGGGGGTGTCGCGGGTGGACGACGCGCTGTACGAGCTCGACTCGTCGATGCAGGCGGGCAACCAGAACGCGTCGCCGTCGTACGTGCTGTCGCAGATCGAGAAGGCGTCGTCGAGCGCGATGGAGTTTGCGACGGCCTTTAACAACTTCATCGCGGACGGGCCGAACAGCGAGCACGGCGAGGTGATTAAGGCGGTCAGCGTCTTCTCGAGCGCGGTGGCGGACCTGTGCGGCAACACCAAGGGCCTGACGCGGCTGGCGACGGACGACGGCAAGACGGACGCGCTGATGGGGGGCGCGCGGCAGTCGGCGACGGCGACGGTGCACTTCTTCCGCAGCCTGCTGAGCTTCCGGCTGACGGGGCTGGAGGCGCTGCAGAAGACGGACGTGGTGATCAACAGCAACAACGAGGTGCAGATGCGGCTGCAGAAGCTGAGCAAGCTGGTCGAGGGCTTCGCGCCCGGCTTCGGCCGGCTGACGAAGAACAAGGGCGACCTGGGCGACCTGGTGGACTCTGAGCTGCACAAGGCGGCGGAGGCGATCGAGGCGGCGGCGGCGCGGCTGGCGAAGATGAAGAGCAAGCCCGACTTTTCGACGTACGAGGTGCGGGTGCACGACTCGATCCTGGAGGCGGCGACGACGATGACGAGCGCGATCGCGGAGCTGATACGGGCGGCGACGGTGACGCAGCAGGAGATTGTGCAGGCGGGGCGGGGGTCGTCGTCGCGGACGGCGTTTTACAAGAAGAACAACCGGTGGACGGAGGGGCTGATCTCGGCGGCCAAGGCGGTGGCGTCGTCGACGAACCGGCTGATCGAGACGGCGGACGGGGTGCTTTCGGGGCGGAACAGCCCGGAGCAGCTGATTGTGGCGAGCAACGACGTGGCGGCGTCGACGGCGCAGCTGGTGGCGGCGAGCCGGGTCAAGGCCGGCTTCATGTCGAAGAGCCAGGAGAGGCTGGAGCAGGCGAGCAAGGCGGTCGGGGCGGCGTGCCGGGCGCTGGTGCGTCAGGTGCAGGCGATGATACGGGAGAGGGCGCAGGAGGAGGAGCAGGTTGATTATACGAAGCTGGGGGCGCACGAGTTTAAGGTGAGGGAGATGGAGCAGCAGGTGAGTCTTTTTTTTTTTTTTTTTTTTTTTTTTTTTTTTTTTTTTTTTTTTTTTTTTTTTTTTTTTTTTTTTTTTTTTTTTTTTTTTTTTTTTTTTTTTTTTTTTTTTTTTTCTCGTTCCTTTTCTTCTTGTGCTTCTTTTTTCTTTCTTTCTCGATGGATGTTTGTCTTGTCTTGTCTGTTCTTTTGCCATGTGTCTCTCTCTCTCTCTTACAGTGGTGTCTCTCGATGTGGTGGGTGTGTCTCTGTTTTCGTGGTGGCTTGCATATACACATGCAACACACATACACCCATAAGAGAGAGCGAGACACACACACACCCACACACACACACACACACATGGAGAGAGAGATGGAGAGAGACAGATGTGTGTGTGTTGGAAATGTTTGCTCTGTTTCCAACTTCCCTGGTGGTTGGCCGCCACACTTACTCGGGCATCCCCGTGCTGACAGTCAAACTTTTTTTTTTCTTTTTACAGGTGGAAATCTTGCAGCTGGAGAACTCGCTGGCGTCTGCTCGACATCGCCTGGGGGAGATGCGTAAGATTTCGTATCAGGAGGAGTAGAGTGAGAAGAAAGAAAAAGGAAGCCGGGAGTTGCCATGTAGAGCACATGGGGACATGTTGGGTGAGTGTCGGGGGAGAAGGCGAGAGGGTTTACCCTTTGTTTATGCGGGAGAGAGAGAAGTGTGGGTGGATTATCGGAGGGTGAGGTTGTATTTGTGTGTATGTGTTTGTGCGTGCGTGGGTGCGTAGTATATACCTAGGTAGGTGGTAAGTCGGTTAGGAAGACTGGCAGGCAGGCAGAAGTAGCTGAAGAGGAACAGCAAGTCTTGCTGATTTGGGCCTTGTTCTGTGATGGGTACATGTGTCTTGTCTTTGTGTGTGTGTATGTGTGTGTGTGTGTGTGGACGGTGTGCGAAGTTGATGTGGTATCAGAAAGAATGATGATGATGATGGTGATGATGATGATGGCGATGGCGATGACGAGGATGACGCTTGCAGCGGGCGTGTGCAGCCCACGATGATGATGATGATGATGATGATGATGACGATCGTCATGTGCAAGCTGGTCCCTGCGCAGCATCAAGAATGGTGGCGTCCCTCTCTCTTCTGTGTCTTTCTCTCTGGTACGTAAAGCGGTATGTGCTTTTCTCAACGGAGAACAAGTCCTTCTATTTTAAGAGTGAAGTCGTCGTCGATTGATGAGTAATATCACCCTACCCCGGGTTTCTGGGGATCATCCTTTAATCTATGCCGTAGTATTCTGTTGTACATGTTTGTGTGACGAGGCTAGGTTTGTAGACTTGGGATTAACCGTGCATTAGCTGGATTCGCTACCACGCATCGCATCCACGCATCGCATTGCATGCATGCAGCTGTACAGATACCTCGTACATATTTCAGCGTGTTTTTTTTTCTTTTCCTTTTGTTCGGGTAGGATAGGCTCGATCTCGACTCTTCTTTAGCGCCAACGGGATTTTTTTGTTTCTTTTAACGTTGCATCTTTCTTGTTTTTTTCTTTCAGGTTGGGAGGGGGAAAGTTGGGACTTGTTTTGTTTGTTGGGTGAGAAGAGCGAGAGAGAGAGAGGAGGAGGTTTTTTTTCTTTGTTGGGTTTTTGTGTGTGGGTGTTTATGTGTGTGCGTGTGTGTGTGTGTGTGTGCATACAGATCGATGCAGTGCAACGCTCGGCATCATCAGAGACAAGAAAAGAAAAGAAAAAGAAAAAGGAAGCAAAGACAAGCATCTCGGCGTTTAAATGCAAGTTTCATCATTTTCCGGGCGTCTTTGGCCCTACCCTACCCTGATCTGCCCTGTCCCAGTCTGCCCTGTGCCTGTATCCCGTACCCGTATGGACTGCTGTGCTCTACGGATATACATACCTCTGTAACCCCGTAGTTGGTGGATCCAAGCTGGCAGATCCAGATCGCCCCCCCCCCCTCCCCCTCCATCCTCCTTCCTTTCCCCCGCCCTCCCAGTTCCTACTCCACCCACCCACGGCTGACCCCGACGGTACAAAGGAATCCAAGTACCCAAGTACCACCCAAGATACCTCACTTTTAACCACACGCCCCCGTCTCCACTATTTCCGCCAGCTGGCAGCAGCTGCCACTCCCCCCATCTGCTCACCACCTATACCATCAACCAGCAGTTTCTCACGAGAAGAATCGCAGGCACGAAAAAAGAGAGAGGCTGGGGGGAAAAAAATTCTTTGTTTACAAGAGCGGTTGCCGTAGGCGACGAGCGGGGCGAATGTCACGCGCTGAGAGTTCGCTTGAGAACAATACTAAGGACAATAGTAAGAGGGCGATTTCAATGCCCTGCCTGTGCTGGACCTGTTTCTCTCCTGCTTTTTTGCAACCTGGTCGTGCTGTGTGTGTCGCTGTACCGCTCTGAAGAGCCTTCTACCCTTGAGCGTGTGAAAAAAATAGAGTGGTGTTTCCTCCGGGTGGGAAAAAAAAAATAAACAGTAGAGGTTTTGTAGTGTTTATGGCCGTGATGTTTCCTACGTGCTCGCATCCGGAGGCGATGACACCCAGAGATGTCGACATGTCAGATTCAGAGCCACGATCGCATGTTCCTTTCTTTCCCCTCCCCCCTTGTTTCTTTCTTTGCTTTTTTTTTTCTTGTTCGCCCTTTCTCTTTCAAAGGTGAAGTTGGAAGGGCGGAGATGACGATGGGGGAAAAGATGGAGATGGGGGGGGAGTCTAAGTAAAAACAAAGTATTGAAAAAAAAACGCTACGGGCACTTGGAGGCCTGTTCCTGAAGCCTTGTTGGTTTTTGACGATATCGTGCCCGTGTTGGCTTTGTTCCTTGGTGGCTTTGGGTGGCGATTTTTGGGCTTGCCATCTTGGCTTGTCACTCGCACTTTGGACATACCAGAGTCATCTCACCACTCCCGCGCTTCAAAGTCACAGATCTTGTCCTATAGAACTATCCTATGGTAGAATAGCTGAATCAAGCCGATCAAGAATCCTTTTTGAATGCCATTTCCCATACGCCCTCTGACTTTGCCCCTATGCCACAAATTCCATCGTGCCTTTCCTGTCCTGTCATGAAAGCGGATTTCTTTCCATCAGTTGTATTCTGATGCTCAGAAGGGGATATGAAAATCCTCGAGCGGATTATAGAGAGGACCATCAGGGGGGCCGGGCACTGCAATAAACAAATTAGTTAGATGCTCTGAAGCGATGTGCAGACACTAGACTTACCTCTCTGTCCCTCCGAGTGAGGATACCCAAGAATTTCATCGACGTCAAAAGGGCTACTGATATCGAAAGAATCATTCTCGGGAATCCTGTTGAGGTCCAGCACAGGGGGATGAGCATCAAGAACCGGCGCCCCAATGTTGGTAGTGTAATCGTAGAAAATGTGCGGCTCATGATACTTCCGTTTGATCGGGAGATGCGAGATCGAGTCAACGCTGCTGACATCGAAAAAATTGACGTCGACAATATCCAGCAGGTACTGGTCATTGCCCTCCCCGATCAAGTCCTTTGCTGCCTGAGCAGCATCATGCTTGACTGCATCCATGAAATTAATCTTCTCCCTGGTCCAGGAAACGGGAAGGTTATAGTTCGAGGCGTTGGCCGTCATGACGCCATTCTGGTTCATGCCCATTCTCTCGAGGAGATCGATGCCCTGAGGAGCAACAAGTCCAATGTCGACGACGGAGGAAAGAAGCTCCATCTCGGTGGTGGGAAACGGGCCAGAGTGCCCATCGTACTCGTGAAGCGAGCCTTGAGGTCCAACCTGAACCAAGCTCTGGGTTCCTTCGTCGTCTTCAACGGTCCATCCGAAAAGATTAAGGTAAACAGATGGCTTCGGAAGCTTCATCGGCGGGCAGGCAAGGCTCAGGAAATGGGCCAGCGCAATGTTATCCTTGCCGATCTCGTCTCTCACAAATGAGTAAACTTTCGCGACCAAGGCCCATCTATTTTTGAATGGATCCTGATGCCAAAGAGTCGTGAGAAACCCAGAAGCAGTCTTCTGCTGGGCGTCGCGAAAGATTTTCGAGTAGTAACCTGAATTTTTTTGTCAGCTTATGATCCGCACATTTTCTCTAGGTGATCATACTTCGGAAAGCCATGAAAGCATTGAGGGGGCGCTTCGCCCGACCGTTATTCCTCATAACCGGCTCAGGGGAGGCCGAAGTAACAGTCGTTTCCACAGCAGAATTATCAGTGATTTCCACTGCGGCAAGATCATCTGCCTCAGTCCTCTCCTCGAAACGAGCAATCCTTTCGGAGAGCTCAAAAAGCGCCTCATCAGTGAGGAGACGCAGGATATCCTCAGCGCGAAGAGCAGAAAGACGCTCCATGGTCTCGGCTCTGGTAGGATTATTTGCCATGGTTGGCTACCAGAAGAAAACGGATGAAAATTTGTGATGTTGCAAGATGAAATCGACTGCGGCTGGGCTGTCGAGACTTAAGTTGAGGGATGGAAGTGTTAGGTTAGCCGGTCGGTAGGGGTTTTGGGTTAAAAATGACCTAGTAGGCTGGAACAGGAGGGTGAGTTGGTAGAGGCACCTATAGCATGTACCTAGGTACCTAGGTACTAGGTACCTGGGGACTCTCCGATGGATGGGTGGGCAGATGGGTGCAGGTAGCTGTAGGTACTGCCTGGATGGCATCTACTACTGAGATACTATCAGAGAACATACTTAAGCCAGCTGTCTCACTAGTAGATGTATGTAGCCTCGGGTGCCTGCTATGTAGATGGGTACTGTTTATCTCCTCAAGGGCATTCATAGAATGGCACCCGGGGCGAATTTTTAAAAGGCACAGCCAATTCAAAGCGCCACCCCCTCCCCCCCCCCACACACACATTCTGGAGATACTACTTCATACCACCTACCACCTACCCTCCTCCTTCTGGTGGGTAGTATTAAAACGGCAGGGCAGAACTTCAGGATATCGACCAATATTCTCAGTTGCCTTAAAATAGCTTCAACAGCCGTGCTAAGAGTTTTCTCATCTGCTTGTTTATGGTGAATTACCCAAATGTATGAGCAGACGGAAATTCATACCTAGGTAGGTAGGTAGTTACTGTCAAAGGACGTCACTGGTTCTGATTTGTCCCATTGAGCTCATGAGGGGAGATTTTCATTTAATCTAGAATTGGTATACCTCTGGGCGCGCCAAACTCTCCTCTGAAGTGTCTGTCTCCCGTTCAAAGATCATCCTCATCTATCTGTTGGAAAGACATAACGTGGAAGTCAGGCTCAACCTCATCGATCTCACCCTGAAACCTCCAAGCCCGAGTTAAAGCGGTCAAAAATGGGAAAGACATGCAGCCGCGCATGTCCATTATTGGCCTCTTGATCTTTTGAGAAATTGTTATTAGAAAGATGTACCTTAGATCATGGGAATCACGTACCGTTGGAAGTTTATACAGCCATTCTTGCTCTGGCTCGTCCGTGAATGCGGCGTTCTGTGACTGCCATCAGCATTTTCCCTGGGCAAATGCATAAGAGGTCTTAAGAATTCTTACATCTTCAGATAATTCCATTGAAGGATAAGGTCGGCCTGTCTTTTCCGACAAAACACGAAATTGCTTAGCCCGAGCCTCGTGAGTGATGATGCGGCGACGACGCCCAGCCTAAATCGACCAATGAAGTCAGCATACAACGGCGAAATGAGAAGAGAATCACGCATACCTGATCCATTCGATTGCGCAACTCGAAGTAGTATTTCTCGTAAGGCTGCACTAGTGTGGCACATGAACCAGGTACTGTCAAATGAAACGTCCGGGAATTCGTTGGCGACTCTGGAAAAATTGGCTGCACTTGATTTCGCAGAATCTTGTTCCAAGCAGTCCCAGGTACTTTTCTAACTGGGTGCCAAGGTGGAGGAACGGCCCAGCGGCCACCTCGTCCGATGCTCGTGAGGAGTTGCGAACCATTCTGGCTGAGCCCGACTTCACTGAGAGTAGTACCGAACTCAATCCCAGGTGGGAAAAAATCCCGCTCGCCGAAATTTTCGCGCGTCAACGACCATGCCGAACGAAGAAAAAGTTTCATGGATTCGCGCGGCGATATAATTTTTATCAATGAAAGTTCATTCCAAAGGTCATCCATCTGGCTTGGATCTTCCGCTTCATTTGCGGCTTCGACCTGGTTTGGGTCCTCGGCTTGGTTCGGGTTGTCGACCTGATTTGGGTCACTAACTTCATCTGAGTCCGAGTCTGGCTCATATACGATCGACTTCGAGGTCGAAACGATCAAAAAAGCTGCGTAAAGAATGGTCGTGATAGACTTTGAAACCATAGCGCCGGCCTTCAGGAGCGGGTGCACAGGAGGAACCCATCGATCTGTAGTCATTAGAATGGCCACGATACCTAAATTGGCTGCATTGTGCTGTTTTTCAGCCCAGCCTCGACTCCATGGCTCATATTCTTCGCCGTTTTCATCGACTGCTTCAAGAGATTCTGGATCAAGTCCCTGGAGAGAGTCTCGCAAAATGGCAGGAGCGGCACTTGAGTACCAGATGGCGAGGCTCAACGAGAAAATTTCCATCACGTCGGTTTCCTTAAAGGAGGCGAAATCGCGGATCCTTTTGATGATGATATTTTTGTCCTTCGGGTTCTCCAACATAACCTTGATGATGCTGAGGCATTCATCCATGATGGCTGAGAAAACGACATTAGAGCTTGTGTAATAATGAGGATGGGCTCCTCACTCACCATCAAGACCAAGAGGCGGAGGAAATTCCCGTTTATGTTTCTTCAGGAAAATATTCAACGACTTAATGCGGATTGTCTTTATCTCCTCGCGAGGAAATGAAAGCACATCTGGATGGTTCCAAATGGGTGCAAATGAGAAAAGACTGTCCATGATGGCACGCGATGTTGCTTGATACCTAGATGGTAGGTAGTAGGTAGGTAGGAAGGGGAAAGAAGTTGGGAGGGGAACAATGCAGAAGGCAATGAAAAGTGGCAGAAAGAAGTGGCAGAAAAGTAAAGTGGCAGGTGTCCCCTATAGGCACTGCCACTGCAAACGCAACTTTTGCTACCTACCTACCTGCCTAAGTACCTAAGGTTACCGAAAAATTTCCAGTGCAAGTGATCTGGTTACTACCTACTACAAGGCCACCTGCTAGAGCACTGCTCCACAGATTTCTCTTCCTTTCACACTCCTGACTCCAGTCATCCCCCAACCTCTACACAACTCAAAAGCAACCCAAATTTAGGCGAAAACGTTCAGAATGCGACCCAGACACGCTGTCGTTGACGATAGCGTCAGGGAGCCACTTGTGACATTTGTCACGAGCGAGGAAGAAGGCAATATTCATGTTTTGGTGAACGACGTTGCGCCCATGGAGCTGGTCGAAACTATCGCCAGGAATTTTAGGTAAGGATCCAGACCTTTTATATAGAAGCTGGGATTAACAAGGCCAAGTCGCCGTATTCACCAGCCAGTGAAGGTGTTCCATGACCGACACCTTGAAAAATATCGCGTTTGCCCGATGCCTCCTGGTGCCAGAGGAAATTTCGTGGCATACGGCGAAGTGTGCTTTGAATGTGGTATGAACTTTGTTTCCTTTAAAGGTTTAAAAATTAGGAACATCGCTAATGAAACGGAGATCACTCTGAGCCGGAGGCTCCAAATGACACAGACATTCCCGTTAACGTGGCTCGCATTCCGCGTCCCCGCAACAGCTGGATCCTTTATCGCCAACATCAGTCTGCAGTGATGAAAGAAAGGTATCCAGGAATCACTGCTTCTGAGATCTGTATGTTCAGAGGAACAATGTTTTAGAAGTTCTTGCTAACTCTCCTCAGCGACGGCTAGTTCGAGAATGTGGCGCCGTGAGCCCAAGCACGTCAAGGCTTATTGGAAGAAGCAAGCTCAGGAAGAAGACCGCTTGCACAAGGAAAAGTATCCAAACTATAAGTACACGACGAAAAAATCAACACTCAAGAAGTGACTTGATCCTTGGGTCGCCATGGCGGTGAGAATAAAATTTTGCATCCCTGAATAGTGGCCGATGTACTGACCTTCACTACTAGGACTTAATGGCGATAGGTGACGATTGCATTGCCTGAGACAGAAGAGTTTGGTGGCTGAACCGACTTTGACGAGAGCTCTCTTCACACCTTCCGCGTGGCACGCTGCACCAGCCAAAAGCAAGTGTTGAGATGCCCTCGTCGAGCAGGAACAGCTCAAGGACGATTCAGTACGGGTACGGGCAATGTCCAGGGGGCGGGAGTTTTCCTATGTCTTTTGGGGGGAGGGGCATCACGATGAAAACACCTAGTCGAAAACTTCACGGCCGACCGATCACGATGAACCTAGTCAAAACACTCTTCACGGGCGACCGATCATGGAGGAAACAACGGCTTTAGCAGGCGGCGGAGGATTGGCCTGATTTTCCTATGTCTTTGGCAGAGAGCAAGCCCTTCCCCCCCCCACAATCTCCCCCCTCTTAAGGTTATTGAAATGGATGGAAAATAGTTGCCTAGTTCGTTCCCTTATGGAACTGAATGAAACAGGTACGAAAAACAAAATGGGCCATGTCCATTGTAGAGTCTACCGTAGAGTCCATCGTAGAGTCCATCATAGAATCTACCGTAGAGTATCAAGATGCTACACAGAAGAAGAACCGCCCCAGTCGCTACTCCAGATAAAGGTGCCGCATCGCCACTCCGAACCCTTCTCCTTCTCACCAGAAGGCCCGAGCGGGCGAGGACAGATGTAAAACGATCGACCTACAAAGGTTGTATACATAGGTCAGCAGACTTGATCTTCCTTCTTTGATCCTGCACCTTTTCTCCATCATCTGTTGGTTTCAGTTTCAGGGAGAGGGAGTGGAACAAGTACCGCAGTTGAGACCAGCCTTCTTCGTCACCAGGCTGATACACGGCTCGTTATGCTCGCACCGAGGAAGTTCTCGCTTGCCGAGCAGCTTTGACCACGACTCCTTGGCCTGAACTGGATCGAAGACGCGTTCGGGTGCCTGCGCCTCGTTGCGGCACGGCTTCGTGGCTGCGACTTCGCTCTCGGTTGGCGTCGACTCCTCTTCGCGCTTCTTTGCCTTGGGCGTCGTCGTGGGCTTGAAGAAGCCTTGTAGTGTTTTCTGGCTGGGGTTTGCTTTCGCTTTGCTTACGCTTGGGTCGGGCGGTTTGGGGCGTTTTGGTGCTCTGAGGGTCGGTTCGGCTGATATGCTCAAGGCTCGCTTTTGCAGGGTGCGGTTTGGTGCTGACATTTCGGATTCAGAGCTGCTTCCGACCACCGTCTTCGTCTCGATGCCGGATTCTACAGATGTGATGGTGGTGGTGGCGTCCTTCGAAAGGCGGGGCGCATCACCATCTTCGTCTGCCTTTGACGACGTCGACGCCTGCTGTGTCTTCGGCTGGGATGACGAGGGCATCTTGGAGAACATGTCGCGGATGCTCTGGCGGCGGTCAAACTCGGGGATGAGCTTTGCCGAAAGAGGGAGAACGTCCTTTGAAGACCATTCTCGCATCCGTCTGCCGCCCTGAAACATACCGGGCGGGTTCATCATGTCCGCCAAGAAGTGCTCCTCCTCACCTACGGGCACTTTCTCCGCCATGGTGGCGAACACGGGACAGTGGTCGGAGCCCATAAGACCTTCTTGGATATTCGCGTCGGCGAACCAAGTCTTCAGACCGTCGCTGCAGAGGACGTAGTCGATTCGACTGCCGTTGTTGGACGGCCTCATGTTCCTCTTCGTTTCCCAGCAGGTGTTCATCCCGTCTCGGGTTGGGTGGAAGCACCGACATAGATCCCACAGCACGGGCTGTTCGCGGCCTTCATCTCGTTGACCTACGACGTTTCCTTCAAAGAGCAACTGGTTGAAGAGGCGTCGAGAAGGCGTCGAAAGCCAATCTTGATACGTCACGTCCTCTTTACGCAGCGACTCCATCAAGTTCGTCGTGTCTTTTTCGTCGCGGATTACATTGAGGTCGCCGGTGAGGACGACCTGCTTTCCGGCGGCGACGAGGTTCCGCACCCGCACGTCGAGCGCCTCGAGAAAGGCAAGACGAAAGTCATTACGGGCGTCGTTGCGCGTCGCAGGGCTGTAGACGCCTAAAAGGACGAAAGCGGGAAACTCGACCATCACGCAGCGACCCTCCGAGTCCAACTCCAGCTCGTCGACGTTGCCGGAAAGCTGGCCTGGCCGCGGGTAGCCACCGATCTGCTGCTCCTCTGGAAGACGACGATACTGCGTCTCGCATTTCGGCGGGCAGAGCACGCCTGTTATCCCCTCCTCGGCTCGGATGGGAGCGCAGCTTGTGTTGCGCGTGTAGATGGCAACGCCGGAATAGCCTAAGGGATTTGCGCAACAAGTCAACTACCGACGACTTTCGAGGGGGGAAAAAAGGGAGAATCAATGGACGGGGGGGGCACCAAGGACGTGCCTTTCTTGTGTCGCGGGAGGCTAAAGTAGACATCCCATCCCGGGACGAGGACCATGTCATCCTGCAGATCTTTGCGCTGTATCTTGGTCTCCTGCATCACGACCACGTCGGCCTCCAAAGTGTCAAACATGGCCTACGAACTTACACCACTTTTGATTTTAGCCGCGACCTTTTTGAGAAGTTTTACAGCTGCGGAAAAGGAAAAGCGTGGGGATTTTTTTTCTTGCCTGAAAGGTCTTTGACTCTCGCCATGGCTGATACGAGAATGGATTTCTGCAGAGGATGTGAGATGTCCGTCTTGGGAGTGGCCGTCATGAGAATGCATAGCGAGAGAGAGGATACCTGATTCCGTTCACTGGGAGTATCGTCAGCTGCGGAAGTACAAAGACAAAGAAGAGGAGACTCACCATTCCAAGTCGTGATGCGAAGACCCATGTTGGCGAGAGACTGCAGGCCATAGCCTGGGACGCACCGAGGTCGCCTTGAAGTTACGAGAATGGCCAATGAGAAAGAAGAGAGTGCAGAAAGAGCAGTGGAATCAACCCAGAAAGCCCGTTTACATCAAGAGGAGAAAACAAATCCTCAGCGCGGCTCATGTCCAGTCGCGAGCGCGGCGCGAACAAGGCTCGTCGTCCAGAGTGGACCCGGGTACGGAGGATATGTACAGGTGCCGCACAGTCATGTGATCTACAGCATCTTACTAATCCCGCATCCGTCGTCATTACCTAAGACCTTCTTCACCCACTTCAACCTCTCCTCTCACGAACCTCCCCAGTGAACCTCACACCCTCCCTCCCTCTCACACCACGAAAACACCATGATCACCGCCCGCGCCACCTCGCGCATCACCGCGCAGCTGCGCACCCTCAGTCAGCGCCGCCTCGCGAGCTTCACCCCTTCGACGACTCCAGCGTCAGAGAACAAGTTCATCAAGGAGCGCCAGCACATCAAGGCTCACGCGGAGCGCACAGTCGGTACGCAGCATCACCTGTCCTCCTCACCACCTACCTCATCCGCAAGCTGAAAAAAAAAAACTCGGGATACTCCAGAGATGTGGAGGAAGCTCTCCATCTAGTACGTCACATCTTTTTATTTAACGGGCAGACTCATTCCTGAGATACGACGAGAAAAAGAGGCGAGAAGCGTCGGAAGAAAAGGACTGACGAGAGCTCGAAGTGCCGTCGTGCCCGCCCTCGCCCTCGCCGGCGGCAACGCCTACTACCTGTGGAACCAGCACTGGGAGCATTGGAGCCACATGCCCCCGCTGGAAGAGCGCGTCGAGTATCCCTACCAGAACATCCGGACCAAGAACTACATGTGGGGCGACGGTGACAAGGTGAGCTTCGTCCTCCTCGCTGGTCGGCTGCAGCTTAAAGCGTGCGGATTGGAGCTGACGTGGTAGCGCAGACTCTATTGTAGGTTATCGATAGCCATACTCGTGCGACGCGGCGCTGACGTAGAATCTCCTCCCCTTCAGCTGGAATTCCAAGGTCAACTATCACAACAAGGACAAGGTTGCGTAGGATTGGCAAGGGCATTCGATAGACTCTGTCGGTAGAGAAGCCGACCTCCCATTACCTAGAAGAAGTCCTCTGTAGAGTCTTGTCCGTCTAATCAAACTGCATCACCACCTACCCGAGGTAGGCAACGTGAAGCGTGACATATCCCAAGCCGGTGATTGCATCATCTATAAAGTCAACCGGGATTTCCGCCGAAGAATATCCGACACCTCACTCCAACTACACGCCTTACTTACATCCAGCGCGTCCAGAGCACCATCCATCACCACCAACCACCAACATGGAACACCACCACGTCTACCCACCCCCCAAATCCTAGCCTCCCCCTTCCACTAACGCCCTTCTCCCAACCCTCCTCTCGCGATCACCAAACCCGCGACGATGGCACGATACCTCAACGCTTCTAAAATCGGTCTGCTCACTCTAATAGAGCTCTACACCTCCGACGCAGTCCCCAACGACGCCATCCTCCCCGTCCTAACCTTCCTAACAACCCATATCCAACACACCTCCACAAAATGGGAACGCGCAGAGCGAAAAGCCAACCTCGTCTTCTCCATAAAAGATTTCGAAACTCTCCTTTCTGCATACCCCGTCGTCAAGGGCATGCCTGGTAGGAAGCTTTGGGATCAGTTCCTGATTAAGCTGTGGGGGATAAATTCTCTAGATGAACTTCATGAATTCTTCGCTTCTTTATCGAGTCTTTTGAAGAAAGAAGATACAGAAGAAGAAGAAGAAGAAGATAAAGAAAGGATAAAATTATCGCGAAACTCAACTCTAGGCTCCTTCGTCCGAAAGTCGAAAACAGCCTTCGAGAACCTAACCTTCGAACAAAGCACCACCCTCTGGACATCCCTCCTACAATACCGCAACCCCACCTCCCCATCCCACCACCGGCGCAACCCGCCCGAGAAGAATCTCACCCACGGCGTCCTCGTCCCAGGCGAGGGATGGGACGCCGCGGCGTTGGCTGCCGTTGCGTACGGGGATATGCTGCGCGACGAGGGGGGAGGAGAAGGGAGAGGGGGGGTGAGTACGGATGATGTTGAGGTGCTGGTTGAGTTTCAGATACAGAGGATGCAAAGTTTGTGCTTGGTCTTGCTTCGTATGGTATCGCTTGTTAACGGCTTGCAGAGTACGGCGACAGGGTGCCGGTTGAGATTCAACGACAGTTCAAAGACCTGCTTCGCGATAGCTTCCTGGTTCCGAGCCTCACCCATTATCTGAGGTGTGTCACCACCCATCTGACCTCGTCATCTTCATTCCTCCCCCCTTCTCGCTTCACGACTAACGTGCACAGCTTCCTCAACGCGTGGAGAGCAGGTGATTACACGACGGCATTCGATTACCTACATCGATACTTCGACTACACCATGCAGTACCGCGATCGACTCTTCTACCAGTACGCCCTCATGAACCTGGCCGTCCTCCAAGCCGACTTTGGCTGCTACCGCGAGGCCGTCTCCGCCATGCTCGAGACCGTCTCGACCGCGAGGGAAAACCGCGACATGACGTGCCTCAACTTCGCCCTCAACTGGCTCTTCCACTTTGGTCGCGCCCATCCGGACCTCGTGCAGGATCTCGAGTCTCATAGCATGCTCGGAGCTGGCAAGGAGAGCCTGGCCTTCCTCCGCGTCAAGGCCAAGGAGTCGGGCATGTGGACGCTCTGGAGCTCCGTCCTCCTGGCCGAGTCCAAGATGGCCCTCGTCAACGGCGACTCGGTGGCGACGTCGGTCGAGAACCTGGTGCGCAGCTCGCAGGTCATCGTCGAGAGGAACCTCAAGAGCATGTTTGGCGCCCAGCTCTCGCTGCAGGCGGCGCTCTGGACCCGGCTCGGACTCGCTCATCTGTCGTCGTGCGCCTCCGAGACCTTCCTCCGCTGCCACGCCCGCAACTCCGTCTTCGACGACGAGCTCAGACACACGTGCCGAATTGCCTTCGCTCTCACTCAACGGGGAAAGTACGACGACGCCCTGCACCGGCTCGACTCGCTCGACGAGAACTCGCTCCGTTCGTGGAAGCCCAGCCAGTACTGGCTCAAGTATAGGGCCATCGTCAAGCTCAAGCGCGACCTCTGCCACAACAACCTCGACGCCGCCCGCCGCCTCCTTGACCAGCTGTTGCAGTCCAAGGCTGACGATCTCGAACCCGACATGACCATCGTCGTCGGCTCGCTCCACGTAGACTACCTCGAGCGTAGGGGCGACCTGCAAGCAGCCCTGGCCGAGATAGACGCCCTGATGGTCCGGCTGCGCGACGACGGCCGCGACGTCGCCCTGAGCATCAAGCTGCTCCTCCTCAAGGTGGCGCTGCTCGACCGCTGCGGCCGGCCGCTGAGGGCCTTTTCCGCCGCCGTGCGCGCCACCAACATGGCGTGGCGGGCGCGTCTCCTGTCCTGTCTGTGGCAGGCCGTCGGTGCGCTCTCGACCATGTTAGTGTCGCTGGCCGAGTTCGACGCCGCCGTCTGCCTGCTGACGGCGGTGATACCTCGCGCGCTGGAGTGCGATGCTGCCGCGACCGCCGCTCAGCTGTATTCCGTCCTCGGCGACGCGCACATGGGACTCGCGGGGGACGCGGAGCCCAGATCGAGCCGGCGCACCGAGTGTCTGAAGCGAGCGCTGAGGGCCGTGCAGAAGGCCCTGGACCACTACTCTGCCGTCGAGGATGTCGAGCGCCAGTGCGAGACGATGGCGAAGAAGGCCATGATCATGAAGCTGACGGGCGAGGTAACGCTGGCGGAAAACTATGCCGCGGCTTACGTCGAACTGCGGAAGAGGGCCGAGGCGCTGAGTCTGGACGGGGCGTGAGCTGTTTCGAGGCTTTTCGCCCATGGCTTGGTCGAAGCTATCCCGCAGAGCCTTGATCTGGCCCGACAGCTCGTTCGTTGGTATTGATACTGGCGGCGATGACGTTGTCTCTGCAGAGGAGCGGGATGTGTAAGAGAATGGCCAGCGGCGCTGTGTTGGCAGCGAGGATGGCGATCTCGCAGGTGGCCGCGGTTGAGAGAATTGGTCACTTCGTTGGCACCCTTCTTCGACTGTCGGATGTGCGTAGACGATTGCAGGAGGTTGAGAATTTCCTCCGTCAGTTGGGCATCGGCGAGGGGCCATGCGGCTAGAGAGGGAAGTCTGCTTCAAGAACGAGAGACTGAGCCTCGATGGTGATGATGATGACTATGATGACGCGGATGAGTTTTCTTACTCGTTGTAAGATTATGAGTTAAGGGAGATGAGATGGTGTAGAAGAAAAAGATAGAGAGCCAGCGGCGCAAAAAGAGCAGTCGAGACGGTGGCAAGCAATCGAAGGAAGAGACGTGGGCTGAGAGATGGCGGAGGTCAGCCTCGCTACCACGAGATAGACTCGCCCCTGCGGTTCCTCAGCTGGCCCTCGTTCGATAAAGGGACGGCAGCGCTGGCGTCATTCGTAGCCCAGGCACGCTCAACGCAGAGCTCAAAAGGCCCCTCGACGCGATCGGTGAGGCCGAAGCCCAGAGTGCGAACCTTGTGCCTGAGGATCTCCGTCTGCGGCTCGACGACGAAGCCATAGTTTGTGCGAACAAAGTCATTCCACCTGATGAAGACCGTCTCCCACTGACCGGGACGTTTGACGAAGAGACGATGCTGATGCAGGTCCGACGGATGGACCGATTCCGTCTGCAGGTTGACGAAATAGGCGCGACCATCGGACTTGACGCGCAAAGCGAGGTAGATGTAAGGGTCTATATCCCAGAAAGATCTCCCAAAGAGCGTAGATCGCTGGTCTGGAGTTCGAAAAGCACCGTATCCCGACCTGCGGATAGAAGGCCTATCCGGCGGTAGAGCGACGGAGATGGAGCCGTGGAAACGTGCGTAGGATGAGGGAGGCGAAAGTTCTGTCGTTTCACATGATAGCGCATCCGTGTGAGAGACGTGCTCGAGGTGGCTTTGCGAAGAGCCGCCTATGAGGTCATCGGACATGAGGATGCAGTCGCGGACGCACGATTCGTCTTTGAAGTCATAGAGCGGACGTGGTCTTGGCGAGCCTTTTACAGCTTCGAGATTCCATGCTAAAGAGGAAAGGTTTTCAGTATGGGCTTTTCTTTAGTTGCGAAACTTTCTTGAGTGAGGAGAAGAGAATAGACAAAGGTGAGGAGAAGAGAAGAGAGATGCGAGGGAAGCGAACCGATGGAGGATCGACGACAGAGCTCGTCGTAAGTGCGCGATAAGAAACCGCCTCTGCTGGCGAAGAGCGGGCGATAAACCCTCATGTCGCCTCGGGATGTGGTTTGCTGTGATGTGTTTTGGTGTGGGAGAGAAGAAGGTGAGAGAGGAAGAGAGAGAGGAAGAGGGAAGAGGGAGAGGGAAGAGGAAGAGGTGGAGGGAGAGTAGTTTATAGAGGAGGTTGAAGATGCGGTGGTGTTGAGGTGAGGTGAGGTGAGAAGAGGAGAGATCGGAGCGGGATATAGATGACCCGCACTGATCGATCTTCTCAACCTCCTCATCGCATCACCACAAGCCTCAAGAGGAAACAACAAGATGCTCAAGAACCAAACCAAATGAAATGAATCCTTCCAAGAAAGGAATCTAGAAAAAATAAACCAAAAGAGCTTAGATCACAAGCTCGAACGAAGATAAAGATGAAGACGATAGCCTCAACCATCAGAACCCTCCCGTCAAGAGGCACAACAAGCCGATATTACGCAACCAAAAACCGCAACCTCGCTTCCCACATGCCAAAGACACAGCGCAAAGCACAAGGGCCCGGACAAAAAGTCTCGGCTGGATATGAAGAGGCCGCGCGCCTTTTGAGAGAGAGGGGTCCGCCTTTGATACCAGGTGAGGTCCTTCAAGCAATCAAACCTCCTCTACACATCTTCATCTCTCAGTGAAGAAAAAACAACTAATGCAATCATCCTTTCTGAAACAGGCACATTCATCTCCCTCCCCTTCTCCCAATACCCAAGAACCCTCTTCGAAGCATGGCAATACCAAATCGCCCGATCAAAGACCTGGATGTCCGAAACGGCCTCACTGCTAACCCTAAAGATAAGCTCGATGAGAAGCTGGACCAAGCGACCGAGGTGGAAAGCGCGCCGGTCCACGATCCCGCCCACCGCCGTGGCGCTCCTCAGACAATCGCTCGAGGCCCTCGCCGCCCGCGACCGCGAGACGCTGAAGCGCATCTGCGTAGCGAATTACGCCGATAGGCTGATCGCCACTCTCGATCGTCGGCCGAGCCGCGAGGGTAGACGGTTCAGTTTCGACCTCGGTTCTTGGTCGCTTTGGTATCCGAGCATAAAGTCCCATATCGTCGTCAAGCTCGACAACTCCACCATGATCGAGCAGACCGTCGTCGCCATCAACTCGCGTCAGACAATGTCATCATACATCCTGGCTACGGGCGAGACCGTTCCCGGCAGTCTGAGGATGCAGCACAAGGTCGAGTACGTCGTCATGTCGAGGCTGGTCGACACCGTCAAGTACGAGCTGCAGCCTTGGAAGCTTTGGGGCATTGTAACGCCTACGACGCTTGAAGAGTACTTTATGCACAAGATCAGCACGGAAAAGGACATGATTCACAAGGCGGGATGGAAAAAGTCGGATACGTGACGTTCGGCAGATCTAGACAGAACATCCTCTTTAAAAGAACTTGCCGGCCTTGACGTCGATGCCTTCAGGACGGCCGTGTCTGTCGTCGAAATGACCAACAGGCCGATCGAGGGCGTCGAACCGCTCATGTCGTCGCTTGGCCCTGATGAAGAGATAGGCCAGGCGCAAAGCCAGAGCGGCAAAGCCGACGACAAGCCCCCCTACCGGAGCGGCGACGAAGGCGCCGAAGACGCTCCAGTCATCAGTGTAGAGGCCGCGCTGGAGGATGAGCAGCCGTGCAGCATCCCCAGCGTTGCCGAGGTAGACGAGCCCGAAGACGAAGACGGCGACGATGCCTCCAATGCCGCCGGCAACCACCTCGAAGCCGCGCCACCAGTACATGCCATCCACGAGCCCGAGACACAAGACGGGGACCGTGGCGGCGGACAGCAGGTCGCTGACGAGGTAAAT
This sequence comes from Ophiocordyceps camponoti-saundersi (nom. inval.), assembly GCA_003339415.1. Classification (NCBI taxonomy): domain Eukaryota; kingdom Fungi; phylum Ascomycota; class Sordariomycetes; order Hypocreales; family Ophiocordycipitaceae; genus Ophiocordyceps; species Ophiocordyceps camponoti-saundersi. Next base: position 77,987 of record PDHQ01000075.1, read on the forward strand.
CTGCAGTATCGACACCGCCTTGAGCGCCACGACGACGACCGGCACGATGACCAGCACCACCAGTCCGCGGACGTAGCGAGGCGCAAGCCGGTTGCCAAACACATCGTGCGACGCCGACGACACCATGGCAGACTGCAAGCTGTCGAGAGCCGCCGTGCTCAGACAGACGACCATGACGAGCACCACGCCCACCACCCAGGCCGGAAGCTTCTCCAGCAGGGCGAAGAGCGCCAGCGAGCCCTCGCGCCGCGGCTCCCCCGGCCAAGCGCCGGACCAGACCGCCACCAGGCCGGCGCAACCCACCGCCGTCAGCACGCAGCCGACGACGACGGCCGCCAGCGAGGCGCCCACGCGGAGGTCCGTGTCCGTCCGCGAAGCAAACGTCCGCAGCCAGAAACTCGACAGGAAGAAGGTGTTTGTCGTTATCGCCACCGGAAGCACGTACAGGAGCTGCCAGCCCAGTAGCGACGGCTTCGCCAGTCCAGACGACGCTATCAGCGAACCGTCCACGACGTTGGCCCTCACCCCGACGCTGATGGCCGAGACCAGCACCAGCGCCAGCACCAGCGCCCCCTGGACCACGTCGGTGAAGAACGAGACTTGAAACCCGCCGAGGGCTTCCCTAGCCACCATCAGATCCTTACCTCCTCCATCCACATCAAGAGAAGGAAGCAAGAACTCACACGTATACACCGTCGTCACCACACACTCGACCACAAGCACGCCTAGCTTTCCCGTCCCTGTCAGCGCCTCGACCACCTGCCCCAGAGCAGACAGCTCAGCAACCATGTAGAGGAATAGAGTTAGCAGCGTCACCAGGCTGAGGTAGAGCATCGCTCCGCGCCCATATCGCTCCCTCGTCCACTGCGTCAGCACAAAGCCCGACCGACATCGCCTTCGGATCACCGGCCCGATGGCGCCCAAGGTCAGCAGAGGAAGAGCCGTCGCCGCCCCGTACACCACCACGCCTTGCACGCCCGCCACCGTCGCCATCTCCGGGTACGAGAAGAGGATGCCGGCGCCGAGGGCTGTCCTCAGTTCTTGTTAGTAGTTGTGGTCGTCACTCGTTTTCCACAAAGAGCAACCTCACCCGATGCAATAAAGTTGAGCGCCAGAGGCAGCGCTACCCGTCGACCAAGTCAGTATATAGCCTCCTAACATTCATCCATGCCTTTCACCGACCCTTCTTGCTCCCGTTACTCGACAGCAGCTCTTCCGTGCTCTGCGCCCGGCTCCTCATCTTCCATGCCGCGACCAGCCCCAGCACCCTATTCTCCGCCGTCAGTCCTTTGCCAACGAGGGTCAACCGGGTTCGATGAGGATCCATACTCACAGAAAGGCCGCATACGTCGTGTAGATGATGGCGTTGGACGCCGTTACCGACGGCTGCCCCATACTTGGAGTTGATGAAGAAATCTCTGAATTTCAGTGCCGTATTGGGCCAATCCCTGTTGTCGCCCGTCAAAGGTGGGCCTGTTTCCGTGGCCTTCAGCTATCGTCATGAAGCATGCGAACCATCATCACGCTGGTCTGGCTTCCAGCTTCACTCGAAAAACTCTGCATTTATCACCATCACTTGGACAGATGTGACGTAGACTGTAGGTAGATACTATAGGTAGTAGTCAGTGCTGATCACGATCCCATCCCATCCCAGCAGCATTTCGTGACCTCGGCCTGGCCGTTGGTTGAGAGATTCCCTTAGTCAGCAGATTGACCTGCATATTACCATCGTACCTAACTTGACTCTCCTCTAGACTCATCAGCACCATATTTTCGACATCATCAGACTCCCCTTCCCTTCCCTTGCCTTCCCCTCTCGCCTCCACTTGCACTCGTCTTTCCAGAATCACATCCTGGATAAACAGCCAACATGGGACAAAAGTAGCTAGATGCCAACACAACAACAAACCTAGATGTCCCGGCACATCCATCCCTTGCTACCTTCTCTCCATCACACTCCAACGAACCGCAATTCTGCGGTCGCCAGAAACCCGGTAACCCGTGAGCAGACTGCCACCGCAAACGAAACCGGCCAGGTTGAATTGAAAAAAAAAGACAGTGAAGAAGAAGAAAAAAATGAAGACGAGCTGAGCACTGGGTCACGTCTCTGCGTTCATGAGCGTGGAGTGGCCTCACTGGCCCAGCTCCTCATCCTCATCCTTCGACTCGGACATCTCTGCCTTTGTACCCTCAGCGCCGTGGTCGGATCGGGCCGGCGTCTCGCCCATGATGGGCGGCGTGGCGTTGAAGGCGGGCATCATGTGGGTCGGCGAAACCATAATATTACCGTACATGTCGCACATGGTGTGGTACATCGGATGCTGCATATAGCCAGGAAACACGAGGCCGGAGTTTGCCTGAGGAGTAATCGGCGTTCCCATGTACGGGTACCCAAATGGGCCGTAAGGCGGAAGCCACTGCGGCGGCATCGTCGCCTGAGCCGCCGTGACCGCCTCGCTGTCTCGGAAGGAAGACTGCTTCCGGGCAGATGAAGCCGTCGATGCCCCGCTTGTCGTGGGCGTCGTGGGCTTGATACTCGCTTCGGCCGAATCGTCCGAGTGGCCGCGGCGATCCAAGTCGAACTCAACCGACTTCTTGACAGACGGGCCACGCGCAGTCAGCGGGTTGGCCTGAGGCGATCTAGCCGAGGCAATCTGCGTCGTTTCCTGAGGCTCAAAGATGCCGCGGACGGGAGACGCGTTAGAGTCCAGCACTGAAGGACGAGACATCCGGTTGCGTCCAGGTGTAAACGAGCTCGAAGCGTAGAGCTTCCGACGACTCTGCTTGCCCGAGTTCTCGAGAGGAGTATCGAAATGACCCTCAGACGGCTTCTCAAGCTCGAAAGAGCCGACGCGGCCACGTCCGTTGGCGTATCGGGCCGGAGATGGACCATAACGCGGAGTTTCAATGCCCCGAGACTGCTTCCGCTCGGCTCGGACTCGATGTCCGTCGATCAGCGTGTTGTTCTATGATCGTGTTAGCTTCAACAAAAGAATGACTCGGTCTGCACTCACCATTGCCTCCACGAGCTCATCAGGCGCGTCCGGTCGGTTGAACTCGATAAAGCCAAAGCAGGTCTTGGAGCCTGCATGTTGTGTCAGTAGGAACTGCCGCTCGCCACGAAGATCACTGTTGTCACTCACCACTAACACCAGGCACGTCCTTGCTATGAAGCTGGACGTCAACGACTTCTCCGCAGGAACTCGCAAGCGATTTGAGAACATCCCGGGTCATCGTGGGCGGCAGGTTGCCGACATAGGCCGATCGTCGGTCTTTGTCGTACCTCCTAAGAAAGCCACCCTCCCGAGGACTTCCCATCTGCAAGGTATCCTTGGCGGCGATCATCTTTGGGTCGTAGACCTGGACGCGGTAAACCGGGTCGAACTCAAATGCCTGTGCTCTTGCTTCAGTCGTGCGTCGCCCAACAGGGGAAGACCAGCTTCGACGACTTACCTTGACAGGATCGCGCTTCGCATCGTACATCTTGTAAGTGACTACAACAGCCTGCGGGAGCTGAGCAAGCGCTCGAAGAGCTTCGCTGAGATACTCCGTCTTGGAAATTTCGCCGAGACGGCGAAGGAGGTCACGCGCCTCGTGGAGACGGATTCGCTGTCCCAAGACTTTGAAGACGATGAAGGAAGCTGGAGAAGTCATTTCAGCAAAGAACTCTCCAAGAAGGGCTCTAGAGAAAACTCACAATGCGCTCTGGCCATCTCAGTACGGCAGGGACGCTCGAAGATCATTATGCCTCTTCCCAGTCTCAAAGCGGAGCGAGCGTCTTCGTCGTTCTGGCAGGTGTCAGCTCCCATCCCATCAGATAGCAATAAGAGTGTTACTTCCTTACCGTGTACTGACAAAAGGCAAATGGCATGCCTCTGGAATCGCGCTTAATCTTGACAAACACGATGCCAAACTGACTAAAGTTCTTCGTAACTTCTTCCTCCAGCCGTCGGTCGTTGAACTGCTGCGGAAGACTGTTTCCCGAGCGTCAGTTGCCGTCAAGACAGGGCAGTCGGCGTGGAGAAGACACTTACTTGGCAACAAACATGCAAGACGAGCCCGCATACATGGTCTGCGGGTCGACTTTGTCACGCAAGTCTTGATAGACAGCAACGTCGGCTCCGCCGCGGGGGCTCGACTGAGTGAAGCCTTCGTTAGAGCCAACAGTGAAGACATCGTCGTCTTCGGTCGAACCAACGAGGAAGTCGGTCGAGCTAAAGGTGAGAGTCAGTGAAGTTTCAACAGATTAGGTGTAAAAAGAGCTACTCACCGAGCAGAAGGTGCGCCATCATCAGAGTAGGGCTTTCTGAACTGAGCTCTGGTTCTGAGAAAGTGTCAGCTCGGCGAAAGGTCTTGTAAGAGAAGTCAAGACGGGGGGGGGGGGGGGGGGGGGTCTCACCGAATTTTTGACACAGGCAAGAAGGTGTCCCCCCCCGCCTAACAAAAAGATCAAAAAAAAGGACAGCTATGCTTTGTGAAGCTTCACTTTATATAATGCTTACCTCCGGGGTTATTTTCGTCGTCGGACGAGTTAAGCCCTTCTTTGTTGAAGGGCTCGCAAGAGGATGCTTTGCGCATAGAATCCAGCTCGAGGCCATGTCCGAGAGACGGCTTCTTCTCAGGCCGACGCATTGCAGGAGGCGCCATGCTGAGAGACTTGAGACTGCCGCCGTCCGAGTTGAAAATCTGACTGACGTCCACGTTGCCAAGGTCGTGCAAAGACTGTGAGAATGCCGCGAAGAAGGACAAGCCGACTGCGAGCCAAGACACGAGTGGGAAGGAAGAAAGAAAGAAAGAAAGCCCGCGGACGATGAGATCGAGAGCGTGACGGGATGGAAAGAGCGGCGCTGACGGGGAAAAGGAGGGTGTTAGTCAGGAGTTGACGAAAGTGCAGGGCAGCGAGCAGCTTCTGACGCGAGGCGTCGAGATGCAGACCGAAGAAGCAAGTCCTCGATGCCCGAGAGATGATTCTTGGTGTTTTTGAAAGTGTGCAGAAGGCTCGGGAGAGGGGGGAGGTGAGATGGAGAAGGTGTGAGTGAGGTGAGGTGGGTAGGTGAGGGAGGTGATAAGAGAACTGGCAGGAGGTTGACAGCTGCCAGCTGCCAGCTGCCAGTTCACCCCTCCCCCTGGGCTTGCACCTTCCATCCACACCATCGGCCTCTCTATAGCCCTCTGAAGCTGTCACTGCATGACTAAGATGATCACTACTCTCTTTTGCTTGAGAGCCATATTCCTCTTCCTCGTCCTGATCTGGCCTCTCTGTCATTCTCTTCGTCTGGCGGGTACAGGAGAGACCTGTTGCATGAGCTGCTGGCTCGTCACATCCGGTCGCCTCTTCTAACAGAGCTCGTAGAGATACAGAAGCCTTCGAGACAGCCTCGATGAATCACCCTCGACGGCGCGGACTCGACACCAGACAATAGGTTGTTCTCATGCTATAAGACACCGAGTGCACGACGCTTAACGAGCCGGCCGACTCCCCGGGAGGTCTTTGTCATGAGAGTCGGCCAAGTTATGCTACTGAAGCCTGGCTCTGAACATCACAGACAAGACAACGAGTTGTCGTCAACGTCAACGTTGCAAGATACTTTGGAAGTATTCTCTACCATCTTGAGAACCGAATGAGGAACAACACGATCACGTTTTGAAGCTCGCCTCAGTATTTATCTATTTGGCTCTCCAGCTCCGGGTGGATTTCCCTTTTGGGACGTGAAACGTGTCTGCTGGCCAATGACAGCCTGTCAGCTGGCGGCATAATGCTCTCCTATTATACGTCACACGCAGTGGCCTTCCAGAGGCTACTATACGAGCATCTCTCTGGAGGTGCCTCCACTTTTGAGTGCAGATCTGCCGATACAACCATGTTTGTCACCAAGAACCTTTGACGGGCATACTCGATCGTTCGATAGCAGCCTCAGTTAGGGATTGTCGACATTGCGGTGTAGAGTGCACTACTTCTTTGAACCAGCCTGGCTACCTCTTTTCACACAAACAGGTTGACGACTTCGAGCCAGACTTCTAGAAAGCCTTGGCAAAGCGGAGATGTCGGGTCGGTCATGCATCCTTGACGAGCAGCTTGCCGCGGACGAGCTACGCAGGCCTAATAAGCTTCAACGATGCTGCATGGCCGCCATGCGTAACCTTGATCTTGCACGGAATTCTCTCATCTCACGAGACAGACGGAGCCAGCGGGGTGAGAGTCTTGCTCAGCTTCACGTTGTCTCTTGGCTTCCAGGTGCCGAGAGACTACGATATGTTGCTGGTGGGCCAACTCGCGTTAGCTTCTCGGGTGCGTGGCGGACGACCGTCAAGTCAACTGTACGACAAAGGTATGAGACCATCGGCGTAAGGCTGGGGTAGCACTCGATATCTTATTAGCAGGGGCAAGCTCGCCAGCACCATCCTGGCGGTTCTACTTTCGGAGTACTCCCGGATGACTTCGTAACCGTGTTTCCGATCTGGAGTTTCGCAATTCAGCGATGGACTTGAGGACCAGGAAAGACACAACGGCTGCCATGTAGGGATGTATATCCATATTCCGCTCCTTGCTGGCGTCGACCAGGGACGACTTCGGCAACGTCGCAGAGGCTAGTGTGTCTGTCGAATAGGCGCAACAACTGTCGTCGATTTAACGTTGACGGCAGGTTCCGGACTTATCAACACAGTTTCCGATGAAGCTGCTGTTACGTCGAAATGAGGTGGACGACTAATTTAAACAGCCAAGACTCCGGGATTATAGCCGTGAGTCGTGAGCGACAGGAAGGGTCGTCAATAGACTGACAGCTTCTGACAAGAGCAAGCTTCGTCCTGTCTCGCTGCTGGAACCAAGATGAAGGCCTGGGCAGAAACAGATGATCCCAGAAGGCATGTTGGATCGGAGAACGACCTGATCCCTACTTGGTAGTTGGCAGAAGCAAGACATGACATGGAGCAGCGGTGACAACACCTTTACTGGCACAGAAGACGGCGGAAACAAGAAAAAGACAAGGGGGACTTGGCTCATTCAGGCTTGGCCTCTTCCCGTCTCCTGGGCATTACAATCAGTCATCAGATATTGACTTGGCCTATTTCGTCTCTGCAACGCTGCATATCTGCATATCTCCAGGCCCCCTCCCCGACGATTTCCACGAAAGGTTCGCCCTCCAATCGTGACCACCGTCTACTGACCAAGGCATCGAGCAGCGAATAGCCTAAGCGGATAAAGTTCTGTCGGGAATTGAAGCGTGATATCCCGCGGCATGTCGCCGAGATGTCGACGACAAGATGGCGATTGTCACGGGAGCTTTCGCGGTATGGCGTCTGTCGGAGGGGGCAAGCTCAACCAATTATTGAGTGCAGTAGCTGGAGCTCGATGCTTGGCCAGCTCCCATTTTATTCATTGATGGACAGATCAAGCACTGCTTTCCCTCTGGCGGTAATTGTCTCAGGCAATTTAGCCGTCGGCCATTATAAGGACCCTTGTCCGAAGCTACGGTTTCTTGCAGCTATTTCTGCATCGCGTGCCTGCGGGTATCGTTTCGCTCGTCGTCATTTCTTCGCCGCCTCTCTCTACGAATCACTTGTTACTTTTTTCCCTTTCCTTTCTTTCTTTTGTGATGGACTGAAACAGTAGCTGCTGTTTTCTCTCTTCGTGTGAAGCGGCCATATATCACTAGGGTGCTCGATTTCCATCACGCGAGAGACGATCCGATCTAGAAGAGTGGCAGAAGAGCAGACAAGAAAGATCAGTTCAGAGACAGACTCACACGATATCCGCGTTCACAGGGAAGGATGACGAGTCTGGGTAATACCACGGTCTTCATCGCCGTCATCCTGTCGGCTCTCATCATCAGGGTAAGGCACCGCGAGCAGAGAAGCTACGGAAAACTCATGCCAGCCCAGGTCAGGGGCTTTACCGTCATCGCCCCCATCAAAGGCTACGAAGTCTTCACCCCCGAGTGGGAAATCGATCTCTCCCCCGGCGGCCCAAGGGTGACGCTAAGCGGCAGCGTCCAGGAGATTTACCGACAAGTTCTGCAGCTGAACCCCCAGTACGATGAGAACGTGAGCTGGACGCCAGGAGAAGAAGATGCCAAGATCGTCATGTCGTCCAAGTTGGCGCAAGTTGGGTCTTCGAAGCACGTCACCGACTGGAACGTCGCGACTACTCTTTGCGGCAGATGGCCAGCTACGCCGGTGCGCCGCATACGCGAGGGTATCCGATATCTGAGGCGCATACGAGGACAGCCGATGAGCCACGCTGGCCCGGCGCAATGCGGCCGTGTCAGTTGTTCCTATAACTCGGCTATCTGGTGGTGCAATGATGTGAGGCTACCGTCACCCCATTCATTCTCCCCCCCCTTTTGTCGCTGGTTTCCTCTGTCTGACACGGATTGCCGGGGGCTACAGGATCGTCGGCCCAAGGTTCTGAGCTCCTTTGCGTCCATCGCTGACGGAGCACAGCTGCTCGTCAGGAGATGCGTTGAGTGGATGAATCCGCAGCCAGAGGCATTTGGAGGCCAGGCTTTTCATCCGCACAAGTGGAATGTCATCATCCGGGGGGACAATTGTTGAGACAAGATGGTATATGAAGTGGACGAAGTAGATGATGCAAAGACTAGATGCTGACTTGGGATGGGGGTTGAGTAGACCAAGGGAGAAGGGGTTGACGGTGCTCTGTGAGGCGAAGGCGGGACAGCTCGATAGGCACTAAGTAAACAGGGTCAATAAGTACGAACACTAGGGCTTCATCCCCTGCACGAGAAGCCGTAGCATGCAAATGAGCTGCGTCGTGATGCGGGCAAGAGGAGAGAGAAAGCTTGGCCACGATGCCTTCAGCCGGCGCTCGGCACAGGAGCTAACCCCGAGATATCACATCCCCCCAAGCCATAGGGAGCTAGGCAGTCAAGGTAGCCCCTTGCACGACGCAGGTCAAGCTATGAGACTCTCCATCAGCCGGCCCCTACGGCCTATGAAGTCTCAGACCAGGAGGGAACTGCACAGCCTCTCCACCTAAGAGGGGGATCCCCTGTCGATGTTATGCAGAAGCCGTCGTGAGGAGAGAGTTGCCAGTGGTTAAGGACAAGTTACATACTCTGCAAAGACTGACGATATGACCTTGTATATCCGTAGATGAACGTCTCATCGGCACTTTACGGACAGAATCATCAAGCCAGGATACCGCAGCAAAACCCCAGAGAAGAGGAGACACAACCCAGCGAGACATCTCAGCATCTCCCCTTGACCCATCCCGGCCGCCCCTAGAGCGCGGGGATATCTAGGACAACACGCGAGAAGCGAGACAACGGAAGCAGGCCCCCCAAGCGGGCAAGACATCTAGTCCAGGATAGCCTTGTCTAAGCTCCCGCGGATAGCCAACGTTCCCCAAGACCTACCAGCTAGCCCGCCCGTTAGAAATGAGCAAGACGGGGGAAGAAGAAAGGGGAAAAAAAAGCAACTTCACAGGGTCTGGAATGCCGCAGAACAGGCATGGCGAAAGCTGAGACGGGGCTTTTTTTGCTTTGTCCGAGACGATAGTCGTTTTCTTGGGCTTGGACGCTGCAAGGGAGGTTATCAGCTTCTTTTTGCCGGACGCAGGCACGGACTAGTTGGGGATGGACTTTCAGGCGTGCTGCTTCTGGAGGGGGGCTAATGATGGTATTCCGTGCTTCTCTGGTTGTTGCTATCACTTTGACATCCCTGTATCGTGTAAGACCGGGGGGAGCGCACAAGCCTTGTTGTCGCCCCCCCCTTGGCTTTGCTTCTTTCTTTACTTGATGCCCTTGAGTTGTGATGGGCGTTCTTTCTTGATCCCTGCTTGTCTCTTCTGTAGAGTCGTTCTTGTTAAAAAGGGTCACCCCGATCTTGAGGTTCAGCTGAGATTCGGGTCTGCGGTATCCTGACTTGAACTTTCTCGTTACTTCTCACATCGTGAATCGTGGAAAATCGTCGTAGATAGACGACATGGTGAAGCTCTTCTCTCTCACTTACACCCGTCCCAAGCACGTGGACGCACCACGTCCGAGCCAGGATGGTTCTCAAGAGGTCGTCTCCATCCGGTCAGGGACCTCCGGCTGCTCAGCAGGCATCCCGGACTCGCTGGCTTTTGACAACATCATGAACGGCGGCACTTGTCCCGTGAGTTACCGACCTTGTCAGACGTATTACCCGACCATCTATTCTGACGATGGTCAAAACTCAGCCCATGACGGTACGCGACTTCATGAACTACCTCATCTATATCGAGCACTCTGCCGAGAATCTACAGTTCTGGCTATGGTATAAAGACTATGTTCAACGCTTCCAATCCGCCGAGACGACGGACATGAGCCTCGCGCCCATCTGGACGCAGGACCTGGAAGACGATGTGGTGGCACGAATCCGTAAAGACCACGCTGAGAAGATGCGTCCAGAGCCGCAGGTGACGGCGGAGATGCTCAAGGGAACAGACTTTGAGAAGCCTGCTGTAGATCAGGCGGGCGTGAATCCCTTCAACACGCCTCCGCTCAGCTCTCACGGCACCGGGGACGATCTCGGCTCGCTGGGCACGGCACCGGTCAGCTTGCCGTCCGGGACACCTTCAAGCTTTACGTTACGAGCAAAGGAAGCCTACGCTTTTGCTGGTGCCAGACAGCCTTGTAAGTGCCTCAGCGCGTCTATCAAAGCCCATCTCCGGCTCATCAGACTATCAAGTCACCATCCAGCCGTTCCGCGAAGAGATCGACCGCGTCTTGGCCACGTACATCATGGACGGCGCTCCGCGACAACTCAACCTCGCATCGTGGGAGTTGAAAGCAGCGGTTCACGCACTATCTTACACGACGCACCCAACAGCTCTCCGATCGCTCTTCTCAACTGTCGACGCGTCTCTTCGACGACAAGCGCATCCCAACTTCATACGATGGTCCATCTGCAACGGCAACCCGGCGCGGGTCTTCTTCGCGAGGGCTCTCGGCATCGGTCTTATCATCGGCGGCATCTTGATGGGCGTCATCATGACTCTAAGCAGATTAGGTCGTGGCTATCGCGCCTTCGTAGCTCTCCCGCTCGTCCTGGGCATCAGCACCCTCGTGGCGGCGTACAAGGGCATGTGCGTGGTGTTGCACGGGATGCATCATCGGCACGTACGACCGTGGGAGCTGTTCGTTCAGGATGACGGCGAAGACCTTGACAGGGGGAGTTTCGAATCGTTTGGTTCGACCAACAGTTACGAGGACGAGCCTTGGGTTGTCAAGTATGAGAAGCGTAACGTCGTGCGCAAGATCTTTGACAGGGAGGTTTGGATTCAGGAGCCTGCGTTGAGGCAGATTCAGGACACCATCTTCTTGCAGGCTATTCTGGCTTCGTTGCTGCTTGGGGGGGTGTTGACGGCTATCTTCGTCGCCCTGCCTGGCGGCAAGCTGTTCTGAGTCTTTCTGCGAATGGAAGTGAAACTGTTGACGATGAGGTTACGAGATGAAACGTGTTAAGAGATGGCTCGTCTGAGTATCAAGTCTTTAACAGCGTTGAGAACATGAGCATGATGTAGGTAGGCGTGGTTGAATGCGGAGAGTGAGACTTGATATCAAGCCACACACACACACAACATTCCATCGCCAACGGCTGTTATCAGATCGAATTTGCAGAGATCAAAGCGTTTAACAAGGCCATCTCTATGTATCGCATAGATTCATTCATCACATTCCATCGCCGTTGCATCAACTTCGTCTCATCATTCATCAAGTGTCTTCTCCGCCTCATTGCTCACATGAGTTTCCCCTTGTTCATTCTCATGCTGCATAAACATGTGTCTCTCTGTTGGTAAGCCACACTCGACGATGACGCGCACGCGCCCAGCAAGGCACAAACCCGCCGTCTCGACCGAACCTTACCCACACACTGCCATGCAACTCACGACGGAAGCCAGAGAGAATGGGACTCGGGAGGTAAATTACAGGCTATCCTGCTGCAACTGAAGAATCGAGAGCTTGTCTTCAAGAGACAACGGCGTTGCGTGTGTTGCCCGTTGGTTTCCCCCCCTCGATGAGGCTTCAACTCCATGAGCAGCTGTTGGTGAGACCTCTACGTCGTAACCTTGCTGCACGGACGCCCGACATGCACCCGACGATGCACGAGCGGCAGATCCGATTATGATGTCAAGTCGACATCGTTATCATGGTTCATCGTCGTGCTCACGACTGTGGAAGCATGCACACACCAATCTGCCTCTTTCGTTGACAACTTGTGCCGAGAAGCAGAGAGTCTATCTATACCAGGACTTCATATTAACTTTTAGTCAACTGATATCCTCGTTGTGGCTGGGCTTACAGAGGTTCAATGACATGCAGGCCAGCCAGCAGCAAACGCTGTGGAGATGAGATCGTCAAGATAGTGGCCCGGCCATGTCTGCGCAAGTGTCTCCGGAAGTAGTAGCATCGTCAAGGCAAACGCAACTCAAGACTCAGTCCCTGCGGAAACATGTTGGCTGCCGGATGGACAAGTTCGTTGGAACCCCCCCGGGGTGCCACCACTTGCATTCAATGCATTCAATGCCATTGTTCTGTTGGTTGCCAGGCTCTGCGGTGATAGTCACCTACGCGTGTAAGTCGTCATTGCATGTCCAGAGTTGACGGCATAAGAGGTAGATGAAAACAAACCGTCATGTCTTATAACTTGAGTTCGCCTGTCCCGGCCTTCTCTGCAGGTCAAAGACTACATAGTATACGTGGTACAGTTTTAAATCGACTGCAACCATGATCTATTCACCATTGCTGTTCCTCATTCTCGCCCTCCTCTTATACCTCCTCGTCAGTCATCGACATGGCAAGAAGAGTCGCGAAAAGAGCCCTGGTCCCAATCTCCCTCCTCTTCCCCCAGAGCCAAAGACACCGTCGATAATCAGCCAGTTCTTCAACGGCCCTCCAAAGGAAAACGCAGAGGATGATCTTGTCAGACGGAAAGAAAGCCACGGTCCCATCAGCTCCTTGACCGTCATGGGAAAGACTCTCATCTTCATCCATGACCGTGACGTGGCAAAGGAGCTGCTCGATGCCAAATCCTCCGCAACCTCGGGACGTCCGGCAACCGAGTTTGGCTCTAAGATGTGTGCTTATGATAGGTTCTTTGCTCTGCAGCCATACGATGATCGGTTTCGAAAGGGTCGAAAGCTGGCTCATCAGATGATCGGGACGGGAGAGCGCGCGTCTCGGTTTCATTCCGTACAGGAGGAGGAAGTTTGTAGGTTCCTTGTACGCCTCATGGAACGACCGAACGATGTCATGGAGCACCTCAGAACGTAAGAGTTGCTTGAGCCTCTCTCTTCTCAGACATGGCTGACTTTCCCACAGCAGTGCAAGCGCCAACATCTTGAAGATGACTTACGGATATGCGGCAAACGACAAAGACCCCCTCGTCGACTTGATCGAAAAGGTCATGAGCTCGCTCGAAGCTTCGTTCTCTCACGTGGGAACCAAGGTGGACATGTTCCCTGTTATCCAGCATCTACCGGAAGGGCTTCCCGGCACGGGATTCAAAAAGACGGCTCGGCGGTTTAGGACGATGGCGGAAACGGCGGTTAACATCCCCTTCTCTTTGGTTCGGCAACGGATGATGGCCGCCGATCAGCCAGACTCCTATGTCTCGTTCCTCATCAGGAAAGAGGGCGGAGAAGGACAGCAGCTGAGCCAATACGACGAGTCCATCATCAAGTGGACTGCTGGGAGTATGTATCTTGCTGGAGCAGATACGATAGTCGGCACTCTGGCCAGTTTCGTCCTGGCTTCCATCTTGTTTCCCGAAGCACAGGCCAAAGCGCAGGAAGAGCTTGACCGAGTGGTTGGTACCAACAGGCTTCCGATCATGAAAGACCGAGACAATCTACCATATGTCGACGCCTTGGTCAAGGAAATCTTCCGCTGGAACCCGGTTGCGCCATTCGGAATAGCACATCTTGCGACTGACGACGTCATCCTCGAAGACTACACGATCCCCAAGAACTCCGTCTTGATCCCCGCCATATGGTCCATGTGCAACGACCCGGAAACATACCCGGATCCGAGGAACTTCAAGCCGGAGCGACATCTCGGTCCAGAGCAACAAGCTGATCCCAGACTCTTGTCCTTTGGCTTTGGGCGTCGCCGATGTCCCGGACGGTTCTTTGCCGACGCCAGCGTCTTCCTGACGATTGCGTCTGCGCTGGCCATCTTCAACATCGGTAAAGCTGTTGACGAACAGGGGAGAGAACTGGAGCCGAAGCTCGAGTTATCACAGGGGTTGCTCAACCATCCAGAGCCGTTTCCGTACAAGATCACGCCGAGGGGTCCGGAGCAGGTCAAGTTGATCGAGCGCTTGAAGCACGAGGTTTCATGGAGCAGCGATGCAGATCGACTGCCCAAGATTCCCCCTGATCTCTTCTGAATGGAGGTCTGAACTGAGGAGATTGATTACTTGATGCTATTGGCGAGTTCTAAGAATCGTCTTCGAGTTTACTGAATTCTCCTGCTTGTTCCGTTGATTTTGTTATATAGATGTTAGTGTTTACCGCCACGTAGATAGTAAACAACTAACACGCGCCTTATTTCGAAAGGCCATCACGTGATACTGGTACTCAGACTTGCGCCACACTATTGACAGCCACTTCCGACTGCCGCTCCCAGATTATATCATCCGGTCTCAACAAGCAGCTCCAGATAGCCGAGAGGCCGAGCTTACGTCACGATCCTGCACACTTAAACCTCCGAGCTTCCCTCAACCTTTCAACCGTGACGTCCTTTGTCCGTCGTCACACGGGCCCGCATGCTCTGGCTTTTCTCCCTCGTCGTCACACTCCAGCAGTAAGCTGTGCTCGCTGCCGAGACCATCCCCTCGCCGCTGCCCCCGCCAATGCGCGGACACAGCGAGCGCCGTCCATCGCCATGACTCCCGCCGTCGAGGGCCAGGATGAGAGCGCAGCGAGCCGGTCTAGCGCAATCGGCAGCAAGACGTCAATAGACGAGATCGACAATACGATCACGAGGCCTGGAAGCGTCAAGATCAACGTCAAGGGCGCCTTCATCGTCGATGCCGAGACGTGCTCTCCCGCTCCCGGCCGGGCCCAGGCCGGCGGCAACGGCAGCGGCAGTCCTACACACCGTGAGACCAGTGACATCCGCCTACCAAATCACACGGCTGTCGTGAGCCATATTGCCATTGACGCAAGTTTTGTGCCTTTCGCCTCTCATCTTTCTTCATCTGACGCTTCCGGCAGATTGGCGGCTCACTCATCAAACTCGTCTACTTCTCGCGCGAGGTTCACTCGACCGAACCCGGCGGCCGACTGAACTTTCAGAACTTCGAGACGGATCGTGTCGACGACTGCGTCGAGCTCATGAAGCACCTTCGCGACAAACATCTGGAGCTCAATGGTTCACGGCCCAGTGAGCTCTGCGTCATGGCCACCGGCGGTGGCGCCTACAAGTTCTATGACAAGATCCGTGATGCGCTCGGCGTCGACGTTCTGCGCGAAGACGAGATGGAATGTCTCATCATCGGTCAGTCGAACCATGACTCCCGTCTTCCGAGCTATGCTGGCTGCGATACTGACGCCCTCTGTTCGCTTCTTGGCCTAGGCTTGGACTTCTTCATCACCGAGATCCCTCGAGAGGTCTTCACATACTCTGTTACGGACCCGATGCACTTTGTCAGCCCCCGAGAGAGGCCATACCCGTATCTGCTAGTAAACATCGGCTCGGGCGTTTCTTTCCTCAAGGTCACCGGACAGCGTTCCTACCAACGAGTCGGTGGCACATCTCTGGGAGGCGGCACGCTCTGGGGTCTCCTCTCTCTGCTGACGGGTGCGCGCACATTCGGCGAGATGCTGGACTTGGCCGCTCAAGGCGACAACGCTCGGGTCGACATGCTGGTTGGGGACATTTACGGGACCGACTACGGCAAGATCGGCCTTAAGAGCACGGCAATCGCCTCGTCGTTTGGTAAGGTCTTTCGGCTCAAGAGCGCTTCCGAGGCTGCCGCCGCCGCAGCCGACGACGGCTACCCCCAAGCTCCCGACTTTGGTGACGGGGATATATCTCGGTCGCTATTGTACGCCATCTCTAATAATATCGGACATCTCGCCTTTTTGCAATCGCAGATTCACAACTTGTCAGACATCTACTTTGGCGGTTCTTTTATTCGAGGACACCGCCAGACGATGAACACGCTGAGCTATGCCATCAAATTCTGGAGTAACGGCTTGAAACAGGCTTACTTTCTGCGACACGAGGGCTATCTCGGTGCCGTCGGCGCCTTTCTGAAGAGGCAGCCCAAGAACTGGGGCCGCAGAAGCAGCCTAGAGGGCCTAGAGGAGCTACAGGAGCTCAAGAGAACCATGAAGGCCAAAGAAGGCCAGTGAAGGCGGGCGAGAGCGAGAAAGGGGGTTTCGTCACGCGGCGTCGCTCTCTTGTACTTATAATACTACGCTGCGTGCGAAGAATTCCTCGGTTTCACGCTCAGAGCGTTGGGAAGACGTTTGGTTTCCTTCTTTGGGCCGGGCTGGAAGATTTCTGTGGACGGCGTATCTGTGCTTCCCGGCAACGGCAGTCGGCATGTCTAGCGATTTCAATTATAGATCTGGATTATTGACATTGGAGGGCGCAAAAGAGGGTTCAGCTACAATTGCACACCATACATACATACGCACGAGCATACTCCGGCGCAGAAATCTCTCCAAGACGCACCACCCGGTGATACAGACGCGAATGACTTCCCCAAGCATGGTACCAATGTGACGGTCGAGAGGTTTATTGTGGACGATATGGGCTGTGTAAGAGAAAAGTGTTGAGAAAGATTATCTGCAATCTATAAGGAGACGCAGTGACATACGAGTCTTCAGAAACATCCTGTCTAAGAATAGAGCATGATGGAGTTTGCCGACTGCAGCCGAGTGCTCAAGAGAAACAGGAGGGGGCCCGTGATAGGTGACATCACTTGTCGGTCGACACATGATCTCCAGTACTAGAGACGGGTTTATCGGTAACGGCAGTATCCCAGCCAAACTTCTGCAACAGCGAAGCCATAGCCTCCTCCATCTCGCGCTCAGCCTCCGGGTCGACATTAGCGTTCGATCGACGAAGAACCTCCTGCGTCCTAAAGCGCAGCTCAGCCACGGAGCAAAGATCAAAGCTCCACGCGATGCCGCCAGTGAGCATGACGCCGAAGCTGCACACGTTGAGGGTGGCGAGACCGAGGGCCTGCGTGGCTAGACCGAACCTATCTGAGGCGTCGGCGGCGGGCGCGCTGCGGTTGCACGTGTGGAAGGCTGGTAGGGCTTCGAAGCGGCGCCGGAGAACAGCTCGGCGCGAGACGGCTACCGAGGCGGCGAGGAAGCCCGCTCCGGCGACGAAGAGGCCTAGTTGGTGGAGCTGGCGGCGGAGAGGTGCCCATTTGAAGCTGTCGGGCGGTTCGGGGGGGTCCATTGAGGCTCCGATGTGCTCCGGCCCTGATCGCGGGGGCCGGAATGGCGCGAGCTGGATGGGGCGGGAAGAACGATGCTCCAAAATTCTTTAGTAGCAGCAGGGGATGATCGGTGAGGCGGGACGAGATTCTATCATGAAGTGCTCTGATTGGCGGGACAAGTCTATGGGGGAGGGGTCCGATAAGGATAAGCCCAACTGCCAAGAATCGCTTCATGCGACTTCGCATCATCCCTCTGCATAGCATCGACACAAACCCGTCCATGCCCAAGGCCAAACCCTCTACTAAGCGTCCGGCCGCCGAACAGGCGCCGGAATGGCCTCGGTTCAAGCCCCCGTTGCCGGTGGCAGAGCTTGCGCCGCAGCTGCATCCCGACACGCCCAAGATCGCTCTCGTCCCGTACTTCTTCCCGCGCTCGCTGTGCCGCGATTTTGTGGCCTTTTTCAGGACATTGCCGCTGCAGACGACGCCGGCGCGGCCAAAGCGTGGCGAGGCGGCGCGCGTCAATGATCGGTTCCAGGTCGATGATGCTGTCTTTGCTCGCCGGCTGTGGGAGCAGACGGGGTTGAAGGAGGCTCTCACCGAAGACGATAGTGTCAAGCATCTGTGGTGCGTTGACGGCGATGACCGTCTAGTGTCTTACGAGAATGCTGATCGTTGAGAATGGTCTCGATAAGGGGCGGCGAGCCTGTCGGGCTGAGTGCTAATATTAGAGTGTATCGTTATTCCAAGGGACAATATTTCGATTGCCATTGTGCGTCTTTGCCATCTACCATCTTTCTTCTAGTGCACCCTTTAAAACGGCTGCAGACGATGACGACAACAACGTGGAGCTCGCTACGGATCCACCGACGCCTGCGCGTACGACCTGGACGCTATTGCTCTACTTGACCTCGACGTCAGAGGGTTGCGTCGGCGGCGAGACTGTCTTCTACCTTCACGACCGTAAATCCTCGGCCGAGGCGATCGTCGTACCGCCAGAGACGGGCTTGCTGCTGCTCCACAAGCACGGCGACGACTGCCTTTTGGTGGGTGCTGATCGGCGGCCACGATGGTTCGTCTGGCTGACGAGGTCGCAGCACGAGGGCCGTGAGGTAACGGCAGGAGAGAAATGGATTCTGCGAACGGATCTATGCGTCAGGAGATGAATGACACTGAGGACGACAAATGACCCGGTCCGATGTTTCTCTTTCACTCTTTCTTTCCTTTTTTTCTTTCTCCTTCTCTTTCTCTCTGTGCGAGACTCCGGATGGCCCGCTGGCTGAAACAAAGCAGAGGCACGGACAGAAGCATTGCGTACAGCTGCAACTGCAAGGGACCGAGAGCTACGGCCCGGGCGATTCGTCAGAGCCTGCCGTCAGCTGCCGTCAGCTCGCCGTCGTCTCGGGCTCGTCTCAAGCTCGTCCAATAGGAGCGTGTCAATGGTCGTCAAGACAAACAGCCGCCAGGAATGCTTCCCATGTTATCTCGTGACGGTTCAGCTATAGGCTATAGGCTATTGTCTCCAAGGCCAGTCGGAGCTGCTGCCGTAATCACCTGCGCTGGACGATGAAAGACAGTGGCCTGCTAGTGGCCACCTGTAGCCTCTGTAGGTAGACGCAGGCACTAGAATAGAAGCCTGGAACCGACTGACTGGGGGGGGCCCCTCCGAGCCTTTGTGATGGAGACCCCTACGGACAGAGCGAGGCTCAGTCTAAAGAGTCGCATGTACAAATACCGGCGGGCCAACCCCACTTGACCCCTGTCGTGACTGTTTGCCTCACTGCTCGACCGCGACGCCGAGGTACAGGATACTTTCGCCCTACCGATCACCAGCCCAAAAGCCCGTTGTCTCCCCTGAATCATTTCTTCGACCTTTTTTTCCTCTCCCTCAATCCGCTCATCCTCTAGCATCCTACGACTCGTCCCGTCTGCGTCGCCTCTTCTCGGCCTAGGCATAATCTCCCCTTACAGCACAACCGGCCGCCGATCGACTCGACAGATTCGAAGCGCAAATCCCCCGTCGCCTTTCTTGAACACACCCTCATGTCCCCGCTCTGAAGCTTCTACGGCCACGACGCGACGACGGATATCTTCCCTTGGACATGCGCCCTTGAACTGTCGCGTCCTTCGTGACTGTTCAGCCGTGACAGAGCCGATATGAGCTTTCACAGCGCCGGAGGGCCTCAGCGCCCGTATGCCCCCCAGCAGCCTCGTGGCCACGGCGACTGGCAGATGCCTCCTCAGCAGCATCCCGGCTCTCGAGGACACTACGACGACGGCTATGGCCACTACGGAGGATCAGATCCGCGCGGCCGCCCTGGTGCGGAACCTCTTCCCCATAGGTGGCGATCGGAGCCTGGTCGAGGTGCTCCGGGACCGCCTGCGTCTGCTCCGCGTGGGCCCAGCTCGGATCATGGTTGTAAGCTCGCTCGCCTTGGGTGACGCCCTTTTTTTTCTCTTGAATACCGTCGCTCACGGCTGTTTCTTTGTTAGCCATCCGTCGCCCGCCCTTGGCCAACGGTCCGGAAAGCTACCCGGGCCCAACGCGAGAATACCGCGCCTACGGTGACCCCGGCCCCGACAGATCTCAATTCGCGATCCCCGGCCGCAGCATGACGATGCCCCCTCAGGAGGACGTCCCGAGACAGGGCCCGATGCCGTCTCGAGCCGACACGATGCCCTTTCATGACCCTGGTAACCGGGGTGGCGTGCCGCCGAGACCTGCGACCGCGACTGGCAGCCGTCCTCCCCCGCGGAGAATGCATCAGCCTCCACCTCAAGGGCAGCCGCAAGAATGGCACGGCCGCCCGTATAGACAGGAGACGTCCGACGACGTCTTCAACTCGTACTTTACCCCGCCGCCCCCTCGGCAACCCAGCCTACCCGAAGCCGAAGCCGCGCCATTTCAGGGACGAGGACCGCCGTCCGATCCACGAGGAGGAGCTCCTCATCAGCCGCCGAGGCTTCACCACACCAAGTCCGAGGCCAACTTTCGTGAGCCCCAGACGGCGGTCTTTGAGATGGCGGCCGACGTGCCGATGATTCCTCCGGTGCCGCCCATTCAGGCCTATCAACCCGAACACCCCGGCAGCTACGGTCGGGAAGGCGGCGGCGGCGGCGGCGGCTTCGATCCAATGGCTCCGCCGCCGACGCGAGGCCCTTCAGGGCACGGAAACGGACAGCGATTCAGGGGATTCGAACCGAGATCGGGCACGGCGCCGCCGCAGATGTCGTCGCCGGATGCGCTGCCGTCGCATCCTACGCCGGTGCGGCCGGGGCTGATGGCCAACTCGATGGTGAGCGTCAGCGACCGGCCGCCGCCCGTGCGCAACTACAACGGCGTGCCACAAACCGGGCCGCCGCAGCCCATGCAAGCGCCCCCGCCGCAGCATCTGCAACAGCAGCAAGCACAACAGCCACGAGTGGCGGTCAGAGCCGGCCATCAGGTGCCCGTACCGGTAATGGGGCAGCCCGTAACGCCGGCCGAGCTGGAACGGCTGCGGGTGGCCATCAAGCACAACGCCAACGACCAGGACTCGGCCCTGCTGCTGGCCAGGAAGCTGGTCGAGGCGGCCGACGTGCTGACGATGAAGATGCCGGACGCGAAGCAGCGAGCTCGGATGCGAGACCGGTACCTGATGGACGCTCACAAGATCCTCAAGAAGCTGGCCAACGCGCAGAACCAGGAGGCAATGTTCATCATGGCCGACGGCCTCGGCAAGGGCCTCTTCGGGCACGAGCCGGACAACAAGGAGGCCTTTGCGCTCTACCACTCGGCGGCCAAGCTCGGGCACGCGGCGGCGGCCTACCGCACGGCCGTCTGCTGCGAGATCGGACAGGAGGAGGGCGGCGGGACGCGCAAGGATCCGCTCAAGGCGATGCAATGGTACCGGCGGGCGGCGACGCTGGGCGACCCGCCGGCCATGTACAAGGTGGGCATGATCCAGCTCAAGGGCCTGCTGGGTCAGGCCAAGAACCCGCGCGAGGCCGTCGGCTGGCTGAGGCGGGCGGCGGAGCGGGCGAACGAGGAGAACCCGCACGCGCTGCACGAGCTGGGGCTGCTGTACGAGTCGGCGCAGTCCAACGACGTCATCATCCGCGACGAGCGCTACGCCCTGAGCCTGTTCCAGGACGCGGCCGACTTGGGCTACAAGTTTTCGCAGTTCCGCCTCGGCTGCGCGTTCGAATACGGCCTCATGGGTTGCCCGATCGATCCGCGCCAGTCCATCTACTGGTACTCCAGGGCGGCGGCGCAGGGCGAGCACCAGTCGGAGCTGGCCCTCAGCGGATGGTACCTGACCGGCAGCGAGGGCGTGCTGGGCCAGAGCGACACGGAGGCCTACCTCTGGGCGCGCAAGGCTGCCGTGGCAGGGCTGGCCAAGGCCGAGTATGCTATGGGCTACTTTACCGAGGTCGGCATCGGGGTGGCGGCGAATCTGGAGGATGCTAAGCGGTGGTATTGGCGAGCTGCCGGTGAGTTTTTTTTTTACCCCCTTCCCTCCCGGTCTCTATTCAAGATTCGATGCTGACTCTTCACTCTGTTTCTCAGCTCAGGAATTCCCCAAGGCCCGCGAGCGTCTGGAGGACCTCAAGCGAGCGGGCAAACACGGTCGTCCGCGCGAGAGGGAGCGAATCTCTCGGAGTCGGATCGAGCGACAACAGGAGGGCGAATGCAGCGTAATGTAGCAGAGAGAGACGGGAGACAGGTACGGATACTAGGTATGCAAAGGCAAGGTGTCTCGTTTCTTTTGCCAACCCGTTTTATATCATCCCCCCCCCCCCCCCCCCCCCCCCCCCCTCCCTTTTCTTTTCCTCCCCCCCCCTGTCCCTCCCTGCTCCTCTCGCCACCGCGCTCGCG
>PDHQ01000075.1:100242-130983 GCA_003339415.1 Ophiocordyceps camponoti-saundersi (nom. inval.)
TTTTTTTTTCCCCCCCCTTCTTTTCCTTCCCCCCCCCCCCCCCCCCTTGTTTACTTTCTTTTGCTTTATCCTCCTAGCTGCTGGTGTGACTTGCAGTAGCGCAAGTGCTGTCGACGGTGTCTGAGAGAGCAAGGGCCCTGAGCATGAAGGGCTTTGGAACTACCTAGACACTTACTAGCACGTTGAACCTGTTCCCTCCCCATAGATATGGGGGATTGCTGGGATAGGCCAAATTTACGACGTACGATTGAGATGATGGAAGCATTGTCCGTGACGGCCACGTTTCCAGCGTGTTGGCATTGTTTTTCTATCACGGAACGTAGGTAAACAGAGAGAAGGAGAATAGCCCCAGATATATATCAACACAAAAGGACAAACTAGGACGCGTATTCCATCTGTCCGTCCGGGAAGGGAGGGGGAGGGGATCGAGTCCAAAGGAGTGAGTGGATGGATGGGTTGACGACGTAAAAGAGCGCGTAGAGTCCAGCTCTTTTTCTGTAGTAGCATGGTGGACGACCAGTCTAATTTGCTTCGACCTGCAGCTTGTCCCATCGAGCGGCTTGGATTGGGGGGACGGGAGCGCTGGGTTGGACGATTTTCTTGTTGTCTTCGTATATCTTGTCTGCGAGAGGTGTGAGCTCAGGAAGGGCATAGTAATGGAGAGAATAGGGGGAGGGGGGTTAAGGGGGGAGGTGCTTACACTCCGCATCAGGCAGCACGTCACGCTTATCCTTGCGGGCAAAGTTGCAGACGGTGTAGGCAGCTCCAACGATCAATCTGCCGTCGTCATTCAGCTCATCGCACATATGGGTGTAGCAGCCCATCTCGTCCAAGTTCCGGGAGGCGATGTTCCTGAAGTGGCCGATGTCAGACTCATACTTGCCTATGCCATCCTTGACCTTGTCGGTGCCGTAATCGAACCAGTCGCGTTCGACGTAGTACCAGTGCTCGAAGGCCTTGTACATTGCCTTGAGCATGTTCTCCGTGTCCGCTTTGCTTGAGCCGTTCATCCGGTAGGCGATGTTTTGGCTGTGGCTGAGGTATTGAGTCTCGCTCGCATGGGGATGTCGGAAGACGCATTGTGTCGCCCAGCCGTGGGCTTTTGCAGTTAGATCTGAGGTCCAGACTAGGTCTGAGGCGTTGTGTCCTCTGCGGACGTTGTTGTGCAGGTTCAGGGCGTAGATGCGCTGCTGATCGTCGGTCGCGGGCGAGGGGAAATCGGTGTCGGGGTTGAGGACGGGCTTGTCGTTGTCATTCGAGGGCGCTGGCTCGTCGGTTGGTTGCGAGGGTGTCACCGTCGTCTTGCTGGTCCTGTCGGTCTCTTGAACGGAGGTTTGCTCAGACTGGGGACGGCGTTCCGGCTCGGTGGTGAGCTCTGGCAGCTTGTCTTCTTCCGGGATGGATGGCACGGCGGCGACGGTGGTGGTGGGCGCTGGGCTATGCTCTACCGCCATCGACGAGGTGACTGTCTTGCCATCCTCGGACGCGCTGCTGGTAGTCGCCACGGTGCTCTGCGGGACGACACTGCTTCCCGTCGTCTGTGATGGGCCTTCGTTCCCCATGCTCGACAGGAGGGAGGCTGGGGTTTCGGTGGAAGTTTCGCGGACGATAGCATCGATCGTTGACGGTACGACGCTGCTGCTGGTCGCATCGGCCTGCGGAAATTGAGGGACGAACATTTCTGGCTTGTCGACGGTCGAGGGCGTTGCTTCCGGGTTCACGATGCTGTGGCTTTGACGGGTGTTTCCCACGGAAGTCGGTCTGAACGAGTCTGGCTTGACGGGGCTCGGGTTGACGACGAATTCGCTGTGGGTGTCGAATTCAGGACTCGACGGGGCTTTAACAGGAAAAGGCTGAACGTAGATTGGTTCTGCCTCCTCGTCTTGCTGATGCTCGGGCGAAGCGTCTCCTTCGACTTTGGTGGTGGTGACGCTTCCGTCCTCGTTCACGGTAGTTTCATACCTGACGTTGACGGCGGCATCATCGTCTCCATTGAAGAAGTCGAAGAAGCTAGAGAGGCTGAGATCATCATTGTCGTCGTCATCTTCATCGTCCTCATCGTCGACGGCGTTGGCACCATCGTCATTGTGATGAACGATTTCCCCCTTTTGCTCAACTGAGACGGTGTTTTGATCGGGGTTATCGCCGTCATAGTCGAATTTGAAGTCGTCAATGTTGAAATCCTTGAGGAAATCAAGACTATTCTCCGAGTCGTCGAAGAAGGGGGATTTCCAGAATGGCAACGCGTTGGTGAGCGGTAGCGCCAGGGCTACGACGTACAAGGACCGCATCCTCGTTTTTGTTGAGGACGGTTGTCTTGAGTGTGTGCTTGTAGTATCAGCTTGTAAGTCCTTCCCATGTAAGGAAGATGTATGTATGGGAACTGTTGAGAAGGGAAACTTGTTAAAGGGGGGGTTTTGAAGGATAGTGAGGGACAAGAATGAACGGAACCGGCGAATGAAGCACGGCTTGATAAAAAGGTTGAGGCTGGGAAAAGAGAGAAGACGATGATACATATATCAATGATATTTTGGTCTTGTCTGAATTCCTTTCCGGATATGTAGAAGAAGATATATAAGGTTCACTCTGTTTACAGGCGGATCCTTGTTGTCGACCCTTCTCCCCCCCTCCCGGGACCCAGGCTTGGCTCAGGCCACGATTCGTCGAACAAGGTTGATCAGGCTCCATCCAACCGACTGTCAGGAGAGAAAGAGAAGAGAGACGTATCGTTGGAAATTTCTCTTCAGGGCGGATTATCAAGCCAGTGCAGCGGGAGGAGGCGAGCGCCCGGGGCATCAAGAAATTTGTCCGGGTCCTTGTCATCTCCTTCTCGCGTACATACATACAGTAGACACAGGGTCGTTCGACGCGCGGCGGCGGCGAGGCCCAGGCTTGCGTTTTCTCATCAAGTGCCGAGCGCAAGGCAAGGGGTGACCGCATGTTTAGGGTGTGATCGGAGGGAGGTTAAACAACTTTGCTGGGAAGCATCCATCGAGAGGGCGTATGTATGTACATATGTAAAGTTCCCCTTTTTTTCTTTTTCTCCCGTCTGGTCGGATGAAGATTGGAGACTCGATTGGACGGCGAGACTGGAGATGCAGCAGACGATGGCTTGTCAGTTGTCACATACATACATACATACATACATGCATGCATATGAAGTGTGTTGATGAACGGATGTGTGTATGTGTGTAATGAAGTTGCATGTAGGAACAGATTGCTATATCCGTTTATTCATGGATGGATGAATGGCTATTCGCCGTCTCGTCCCGTCGCGACTGGTTGACTGACTGACTGGCTGGCTGGCTGACTGGCTGCTTGCGGCGATTTGGCATCTTTCGCGATCCGCATTTTTAACAGCTCGGCATTCCTCGAAGAGGCACAAGGAGCGAGGAACAATCACATCTTTCATACCGGGGCCAAACTCAAAAGCCCGGGTCTGGGTGGGTATGAAGTGGGTGCTGGGAGTGGGCTGTGGGACGGGGATGTGGATGGATCAGAGCAGTCGAGAATCATGGGGGGGGGAAGCTCTAGATTGTGCCCGTTTCATTCATTCGTTCGTTTGCATTTGCCGTGAGATTATCTGTTCCTCTATCTATGTATGTGTGAGACAATGAATCAATGATATGGGACGTGGGACGTGAAACATGGAATATGGACGGAGGAAAGATGAAGAGGAGCAGGACGAGGAGGACGAGGAGGAGGACGAGGAGGAAGAGGAAGACGGCAATGTTCTGTTTGGCAGCGACGATCCTTGCCCTCTCTAGTCTACCTATAGAATTAGGTATGTACATACGTCAAGGCGACTGACTGACTGACTGACCGACTGAGTCGGCTTGCATGATGCTTGATGAATGATGATGCTATAACCAGCAACGTGACGTCGTAGGTGCATAATGGGCCATCACAGTCTTTCCCTGCTTTAATTCCGACGGGGAAAAAAAAAAGACGGGAGGAGAAATCAAAAAGGCCTGAGACACGGAAAGCGAGATGGAGGATTTTTTTTTCGACGATACGATGATAGAAGGTATGTAGTGAGTCGTGAGCGCGCATTCTCTCCGTGTGTGTGTGCCGTGAAACTGGCGATGACCAAAGTGGTGATGACTGATGACTCGATGACTGATGACCCAAGGGGAGAGAAGGGGGGTGGCGTGGACGCTCACGTGCTACCCTAGGAAAAGAAACGTCGCATCACGCACCAGTTTCGAAATAGGAAAGAAAAAGAAGAAAAAGAAAATAAACACCGTCAAACTGTCACCACCTTGATCATCATCATCATCATCGTCATCACTCAATCGACAGCAGCTGACAGATGGTCCTTCTGCACCAAAAAAAAAAGGAGACGCGAAAAAAAGGAAACCCCCCCCCTGGTCTGACCCTCACCGAACAGAATCTTCTATCTATCAAAGCGCGTTGCGACACCACATGCCCGGCCCGGAGTAAACGGTTCCACCTCCGCATTCGGTTGCCCCAAACCGCTTTCGCTCCACCATCCCACATCACTCGCGCGCAAATCCTGACCCAAAACATGGCCTTCGCTTCGCCTCCCTCAGGGACTCTGGGCCTCGACTCTGCCTCGGCTCTCATGTCGCAATTGCATGTTAGCCCGTCGCACCTTCGCCTCTCCTGTTCATCATTCTTATCAGAGGGGGAGGAAGAGGAGAGAAGAAGGAGGAGAGAAAGAAAGAGAGGGTGGGTGATGGGCAAACAGGAGGGAACCAAACAGCCTAGGGAAGGGATGACGCTGAGACGGCCGGTGCAGAAAATTGTTTTGCCTGCTGGCTAGACATCTTCGTTCCGCCATCCTCGGTAGCGTCGTTGCGCCTCACGACTCGCCGGTAAAGAAAACCCCCATCGCCAACTCTTTGACCTGGTTTTTTCTTTTCTTTTCTTTTCTTCCGGGGCTGCGGCTACTTTGCTGCCCATCGCCTCTACCTACCTATCTATTCTCCAGTTCTTCGCCCCCCCCCCCCCCCCCTAAGACCGGCTACTGCTCTTTTATTAGCAGCATGTTACTACGACTACTTTAACTACTACCACTACCACCACCACCACTTCTACTACTAATTCTACTCCTCTCAGCATTCAAAAAAACTCGCACCCCATTCATCCAACAAAAAAAAACTCTCTGGCCGCTCATGCATCTCGTATTCGTCGCTCAAGTCTCCGCAAATCAAGCCTCCGCCCGGCATCAAAATGTCCTCGGAAGAAGAGCCCAAGACGCCGTCCAGTCGGTGGAAGTTCCCCCGCGTCCTTCCTAGGCAGCTGTCATCGGCCTGGTCGAGCCGGAATGGCTCTTCCACCGAAAAGTCCGGCCGTCCCAAGTGGAGCATGGGTGTCCTCAACGACAAGGAGACGGACGAGGTTCCCGGTACGAAGGGGGTCACTTGTGCATCTTGGCGTCTTCGCCTGCTAACCACCTTGCCACAGGTTCCGTCCTGCTGCTCGCCTCAGATCGCAATGAGCCGCTGGGCCTGCGCAACATGCGCGCCAGGACGTCGCATTCGTCCCTCCCCACGGGCTTCTCGCCGAGTCCCGCCTCCGCCAGCCGTCCTCAGTCCGGGCCGCCGCCTGTTCTCGTCCCGCCTCAGCGGCCGCTCGAGCCCATCGACGAGAAGAAGACGACGAGCGACGGCGCCATCATCCTCGAGCCTCAGCCCGACGACTCGGCAAACGACCCGCTGAACTGGCCCTCCTGGCGTCGCGACACGGCCCTGCTCTCCCTAGGTTTCTACTGTATGATCGGCGGCGGCATCACCCCGCTCATCGCCGCCGGCTTTACCGACGTCGCAGCCGACTTCCATGTCGACGTCGAGATCGTTTCCCTGACCACGGGTCTCTACATGATGGGTCTTGGTCTGGGTTCGGTCCTGGCGTCCCCCACAGCCATCTTATTCGGCAAACGTCCCGTCTACCTTGCTAGTGCCATCGTCTTCATCGTAACCTGCCTGTGGGCGGCATGGTCGCCTACCTTTTCCTCTCTCCTGGCCGCCAGGGTCTTTCAGGGCGTCGCCATCAGCCCTGTCGAATGTCTTCCGTCCGCCACCATTGCCGAGATCTTCTTCCTCCACGAACGCGCCTACCGCATCGGCATCTACACTCTGCTGCTCCTCGGTGGCAAGAACCTGATTCCCCTGGTCAGCGCCGCCATCATCAGCCGCTTCGGTTGGCGCTGGGTCTTTTGGTCCGTTCCCGACCCTCTCTGTTCATGCTGTGGATGCTGACCAAGCCCCCAACAACAGGATCGTCGCCATCGTCGTCGGTTTCGGCTTCGTCCTACTCTTCCTCTTCGTTCCGGAGACGTTTTGGGACAGGACGCCGACCAGGAGGCCGTCGACTCGCGGGAGCCTGTTGCGCCGCCTGTCGTCCCGCTTCGGCGCGCACAAGGCCGACACGCCCTCCGTAGCCGAGGCCAGGGCCGTCACGAGGCCGTCGTCGCCCGGCGCGGCGGCGCGTCAGAGCGAGCTCCATGTCGGCTTCTCGCCCGATATACGAGGACCTGCGGAGGGCGGTAGCGGCGTGCAGTCACCCAAGACGCCGGACTGGATAGTACCGCCGCCCTCGACGACGACGACGACGACGACGACGACGCGGGCGGACGAGACGGTCAAGACCCCCGGACTGCCGCCGGCGTCGCCCTACACGCACGGCAGCCCGCCCGGCAGCGCGCTCAACGTCGAGTACGCGGCCAGGGGCCCCAACCTCGACACGGAGAAGATACCGGCGTCGGCGCTCAAGGCGCCGCCCAAGGTGCAGACGTACACGTATAACTTGCGTCGTCAGCCGGCGCAGACGTTTGTCCAGCAGCTGAAGCCGTTCCACGGCCGGCTCAACAACGACAAGTGGCTCAAGGTGATGCTGCGGCCGTTTGTGCTCTACGCCTACCCGCCGGTGCTGTGGTCGGCGGCGGTGTACTCGTGTTCGATCGGCTGGCTGATTGTCATCTCGGAGACGATGGCCATCATCTACCGCGACCCCAGCATCTACAACTTTACGGCGCTGCAGACGGGCCTGGTGTACATCTCGCCGTTTGTGGGCGGCATCCTGGGAACGGGAGTGGCGGGCAAGGTCAGCGATATCATCGTGCGGGCCATGTCGCGGCGCAACGGCGGCCTGTACGAACCCGAGTTCCGGCTGGTGATGGTGATACCGGTGCTGATGACGACGTGCATCGGGCTCATGGGCTTCGGCTGGTCGGCGCAGGAAAAGGACCCGTGGATCGTGCCGACGATCTTCTTCGGCGTGCTCTCCTTTGGCTGCTCGCTGGGATCGACGACGTCAATTACGTACTGCGTCGACAGCTACCGCCAGTACGCGGGCGAGGCGCTGGTGACGCTCAACTTTTCCAAGAACATCTTCCACGGGCTCATCTTTAGCCTGTTTGTGGCGAACTGGATGGCCAAGGACGGGCCGCGGACGGTGTACATTTGGCTGGGCGTCATCCAGCTGCTGGTCCTGCTGACGACGGTTCCCATGTACATTTACGGCAAGCGGGCGCGGATGTGGACGGCCAGACGGAATCTTATGGAGAGGTTCTGACGGCCGGTTCTTTTTTTTTTTCCTCCTTTTTTTTTCTCCTTGTGGCTTGCTTGCCGTGTTTTGTCGTCGTCGTTTTTACCCTGCTTCAGCCCTTTTTGCTTGCTTTTCTCTCTCTCTAACCCTATGGTTTTTTTTTTCTTATACGCTACCTAGGTTCTTGATGATGCCCGGCGCGGCTTCTTCTCATGATTCGTCAGAGCGAGTCTAGTTTTAGAGGGACGGGGGGGAGTTTTTTTTTTTTTTCTTTTTTGGTATGATTGGCGTTGAGGGGGGGCATGGATGGATGGATGGATGGATGGATGGATGGATGGTTGCTGCTACCTGTTTGCTTTTTTGTCCCTGTGCCGGTCTCTTTCCGACTGCCTACCTACATATTATACCCTTTTGTTTTTCTTTTCATTGGTTTGAGAGGCGCCGAAGTGGTGGTTGTGACTGGGGGATGATTGGTGTGTGTGTGTGTGTGTGTGTTGAGAATGAAGAAGTATTCACACTTGCATACCTACGTATGTGTGTATGTGTATATGTGTATCCGTATGCTGAAGAGAGATGGTGAGATGATTTGTGGATGTGTATAGAGTATAGGTGATGGTGGTGATGATGGTGATGATGATGATGATGATGATGACATGGTTCTGGTAAGATTGTTTGCTCCGTGTCTTTCTCGGATCATCATCCGTCGGAGTTAAAGGGGGGTAGCATCCGTAGACGAAAAGGGGACATAGGCTGTTTCGGCTTGTTCAGGGTCGCGAGTGGTTATAAGGAAGTCCCCTGAAGTCGCGGGCTGTGGGTTAGATGTGACGTTGATATGGAGTTGGGTTCTGTAGGGGGGGTTCGTATGTGGTTATGGGGGGGTTGCGATTTGTTGTCGGGTAGGGAGGTGAAGTGTCTGTGCGATGGGCTGTTTATATTAGCGAGTATATAATGGTTTATATATGTACGGAATATGGTTCATGTGTTTCTCACGGGGAAATTGTAATCTGTCGTATGCATAGAGCTTTATGATATACATATATGCTATATTTCCCTGTTTAAGGATATTATACATACGCGTTATTTTTATCGATTCTCTTATTGGGGCTTATAAACCGTGTCGTTCGATGCGTGCATGTGTAAGTGGTTTGTGATATGTGATGCCGTTGGGTTTCGTAAGCTGTGCTGGAAGAGTTATGTAGCTTGGCCTTTGTGCTTTGATGGTGGCTTCTTTACGTGTTGGAAGAGACGGTCCGTCTGGTGAGTATATTAAATAGCTTGAAGATGAGTTGCTGACTTTATGGGATGTAGATGCTGGTTTTATCGTTGCTGGTTCGCGAGTGCTTGCTTTTGTGTTTACGGGGCTGGGGATGGAGTTGGTTCTGATGAGGAAGTATGAGTATATCTAATGTTGAGGTTGTGGTTTAGGGGGGTTGTGCTGGTGTGTTTAGAGTAGTGGACGGTGTGTTATCTAGTATCTTTTTTTCAGGGTGAAGAGATGAATAGGGAGTTTCGTGGAAATTCTTATGAGAAACTGATAGAATGGTAGAGATGAAGATACGAAGGGAACTGATTTGAATAGTAGAGATGAATATACGAGGGTGGCAAGTCGAGATATACAACACTTGATGCTCCTCGATAACTTACAGCCATCGTAAAGACCGAGGTCGTCTTCACTTAGAACAAGACATTAATAGAAGCCTTAAACTTCAATTCTGACATCTTTAACTGTCAAGTTGGGAGTGGGCGGCAGTCGGTACGGTATAGCGTCACCTCGACAGCAACCATTCACGAGCCTATCTGTTCTCCTTCTCTTCTTCCTCTGCAACTCACACGAGAAGATACGAGAGTGTGTTGAAAAGAGAATTGACAAAGAGAAGATTGACTCTTTCTCTTCCATCTTTTCCTCATCTTCAACCTCGAAGCTGCTCTCGGTTCCGGGAACTAAAGACAATCCAATCAACCAACAACCAAAGCATCGCCTCACACAAAAATGAAGCTCAACACGCTCGCCATCTTTTTCTCTCTACCACTCATCTCCCTCGCTCAAGACGTACGTTATAACCCCCTCTCAACCACCTTTCCTCTCAAACTCAACTCTAACAATCGAGAAGAACGAGTTTCGCATTCATGACGCTTGCAGGAAGACGCCGTGCGAGAGTGTCAAGGACTGCTCGAGTAATGTAGACTGTACCGTCTGCGCTCAGAATGGGTTCTGCGCTTAGGGATTTGCTTGTTGGGTTGTGGTTGCGAGGTGAGGGGGTTTACGACTATGCTGTTACATCTCACGTTACCTCGAGTAAAGAGGCTTGTGAGCGGGTTTTTATAATCTTGAGATGAAGTCTAAGCCTGAGGCGTTTTTTTGGTTTCCCTCGGTGAGGCGAATTGAATAATCAGCTCAAGGTAAAAGGTCACTTGCATACACGAGAAGAGCTCAAGCCACGGAAGTCAGGGTTGAGAAAGTTATGAATGAATGTCACCCTTCTGTTTCAACGCTGACAAGGCTGGGTTTATGCATGTTGGTGTTGAGAGAGATGACGGCTTTGCTTCTTTGGTTTAGACTTCAGAAGGTGAAGCTTCAGTTAAGAACTGCTTCATAAAAAGCAGCTTCTCTTTCTTCCCTCTCCTCTCTCTCCTCTCATCCAAACTTCATCATCACAACCCTAAGCTGCAAGACTCATCCCCAAGGACAAAGCAAAGAAAAAAAAGACTGACGATCCCTTCCACAACAATCCAACATCTTGTCTTAAAACCTGTCTCAAAACCAAGCCGTTTCACAACCGCGTCACACCGTCAACAGCAACCTCGTATTAAACGAGGAAAAAAAGAAAGCAGTGAAGACTGCTGAATGGTTTTCAACCATGGTTTTTTTTTTTTCTCTTCTTCGCTGGATGGATGGCTGGATGAGGATGGTGGCTGCGTTTACGGGTAGAGTCTCAGTCTTCCTCTGTTGCACGAGGCGTACATAATATTGGTTCATTGGTTTCACCTGCTCGCCGACTGGTTTTTTGTCCTCTCTCGTTTCGTTGTGTATCCCGTAAGAGGGAGTGAGTGAGTGAGTGTTGTCTGCCGTAGAGGGAGTGAGTGAATGGTCAGCTTCGAATAGATATATAAAGGGGGGGGGAAAGGACTGCCTCGAATCCCTTCCCGCTCTCGTTGCCCGTCTCCTCCTCAACTTCAACTCGATCCATAACCAAAAACAACATCTACAAATCATGCATCTCCCCTCGGTAAAGGAAGCCCTCGCGGCCGCCCTCACCGTCACCATCTTCAGCCAAAACACCATAGCCAAACCCAGCAAGGCCATCAACAACCAAGACGTGATGATGATGATGCCCCCAGACGACGACGCCCACGCCATGTCCACCACCCTCCGCTACGGCCACTGCTACATCATCAAGAACTCCAAGGGTGAACAGCTCGGCCACCAGCCCGTCGCATGGGGTTACCTCCGCTTCGGAGACGGCAATAAGAAGACGACGTTCCGAGTCTGTCAGAGCGTCGGACAGTGTCGAGCCTCTCACTCTTCTCCTTACCGTCAGATTCTCTGGAATAGGGCTCGTTTCTGGCTCTTTGATATCGAGGGTAACGACTATGCGCGTGACGGGTCTCTCGTTGCCGCCAACGCCGCGCCTTTCTCTTCCGGTGGCCTTCTTTACCCTTCTGCTACGACGGCAAAGTATTGGGTTAACTTTTGGGGCGAGAATGATCGCTGTGGTGCTGATGAGCGGTACTTGGGTAACTGTCCCTTCAAGATGCGGGTTGACAACCTCCGTGACGACCAGGGTTTGACTATCGGCACCGACAACTTCCTGAGGGTTACCAAGTCGGCTGATAACTACGTCAACGTCACGTTCCATGAGAGGGAGTGTCCTGAGGATAGGGATATGGTTAACTTGGGTGATGACATGGAGTTGTAGATTTCTGTAGCTACGATGGTGGGAGTTGTAGATGAGGCTTTGACTCTCGATCTTATCATCATCACAAGAGTAACTTGATGGCTTGGCTCTACAACTCTTTATCATCGTCACAAGACTCTCAACTTGGACTCCCTCAGTAGACAAAGATGACAACTTGAAAAGAGGCTCTCTACAGATATTGCTCGACACAAGGAAAAAGAAGTCTGAAGAAGCTGTATCATCTCTCCCTCTCTCCCTCTCTCCCTCTCTCTCTCTCCCCTCTCTAACACTCAACCGTCTCCTCCTCCTCCTCCTCCTCACACTCAGCAGCCATCCTCTCCACCGCATTGAGCAGAAACTCCATCAAGCCAACCGTCGTCTGCATCATGTTCTGATGATACCTGCGAGCGTCGGGGTAAAAGTAATCCTGACAGTGCTGCGTGACCGTCTCCCTGCCAAAGGACAGACTCAGGGCGTTGACGTGGTTTGCGTCGAAGCAGTGACTTCCGTTGAGCTTTTGTCGATGCTGTTTCTTCCTTGTTGTTGCTTTGTCTTGTCTTTCTTCTCTTTCTTTTATGTTGCTGGTGATGTCGTTGCTGTTGCTGTTACTGTTGTTGTTGTTGTTGTTGTTGCGGTTGCTGTTGTTGATGATGATGTCGTTGCTGATGATGCTGTTGCTGCTGCTGTTTGAAGAAGAAGAAGAGGAAGAAGGAGAGGAGAACGAGGAGGAAGCACAGACAGTCGACGAGATGACTTCGGCCGCTGTATAAAAAGCCTCGTCTCCCACGCCATTCATCGCCATCACCATCCTCTCCGCCGCCTCTTTCTGAGCACTCCCATCCTGTCTCCCCTGCTCCCCCATCCTCGTATGGTAACTCTCATCTCTCCCTTCTCCCCCAATCCCCGTATGATACCCTCCATATCGATCCGTAGAAAAGGCTCGTTGCCGATCATCAACCTCACGTCTCGCCGGAGAGTGATAACGAACCTCGCCCCCAACCGCATTAACATCCAGATACCACGAAACAGAAGCCACGTCTCTAAACACGTTAAAGATGCTCTGCGCCTCCGGCTCAGGAAGATCCCCCAGCTCAAGATCAAGCACCTTCTTATCACGAGACTCAGCTCTAAAGACAGCCCTCGTCGTCGCATTCTCAAACCAAAGCCTCTCATCACGCCAAAAGACATCAAATCCAGCGTCAATCTCAACGCCCGTCTCGCTAGCCATACACGTCGTCGGACGCCGGTTCTTCCGCCAGCACGAGTCCGTAGAGAGGTCGTAGTGTACTCCGTCCGGGTTGGCCAGCGGTATCAAGGCGAGGCCGTAGCCGAGGACTCGCCGCACCATCTCCGCGCCGTACTCCCTCCCCTCATAGCGCAGACTGGCGTTGTGTCTGTCTGCCCAGAGGAGGTCGGCGATGAGGTAGACGAGGTAATCCGGCGCGCCACGATCCCTTCCTCGCGTGCCGCCGACGAGCAGGACGCGAGGCCGGTTCGAGCCGAGAACGGCATAGTAGACGGATCGACCCTCGTGAGTCTTGATGCCGGTTGTTCGGAGCTGCATCTTATCGCGGTAGGTTTTATGCATCCGCTTCAGAGCCGTTTCAACCTCCATCAGGCTGAGGATAGAGGTAGCGTGAAAGTCAGCGGATGAGCCGAAGCCGGTAGGGAATTTCTTCCTCGCGAAACGATTTCCCTTTCCAACGGGGAAGTATTCGACGTGTGTGATGGGGGGATCTTCGTCTTGCTTCATCATCACGCCTTGGTCTTCTGACGATCGAAGAAGACATGAGCAGCGGTTGGCGAGGGTGATGATGTGAAGGGAGAGGATGATGAGATTCGGCTTCATAATTCAGCTGCTGATATTTGAACAAGGTGACGAGTTGTGAGGAGTTTAGCGGAGTGATGATGATGATGGTCTATCAAAGCCTCGTCTCATCGTCTCTATATCTATCCATTTACCCCTTTGAAGACGCCTTATATAGCATCCTTCAACGTGTGCCCTTAGACCGTCTTCAAGGAGTAAAAGCCAAGCCGAGCCAACTCAAGCAAGCAAGCATATATCTTACATCTCCTAAACTCATACACGCTTTCGAGAAAAAAGCGGGCTAATTATAGCTCTCACCTCCATGCTCCAGACCCTGGAATAGAGGCAAGCCAAGAGGTAGTTATGCCATAGCACAAGTCATGATTTAAACCTCCGTCTTTTCAGCTTCATCGGTGAAGGAGGGAAAAAAAAACGCTACGTACGACATATAGGTTGTGCTAATATAATAGGCCCTGTAAGCTTCGTCTCTACAGTTGGAGAGAGAGTTGGAAGGAGATTGAATCTTGTTCCTCTATGCAGCTCATCTTAACCTTGTGTGTCTCTGTCATCCCTAGACGGGTAGTTATCCGGCACCTGGTCTTGTTTAAGGAACTGACGGATTGGACGTGTTTGTATACATCTTTCGGCGCCTTGATAGACTGCTGACGCATAAGATGTGCTTGTCTGCGTCTGTAGGTTCATGGCATGTGTCAGATACTCGGTATGGCAAACGGGTTGTGAAAGATGGCCGGAATCGATCGATAGTCTCAACTGCATACCTACCTAGTTGCCTGTCATGACTGTAAGGGGCTTATGCTCGTAATGCTACCTTCTTCAACCGACCGGCAAGGCATCACGGAGAAAGAGAGAGAGAGAGAGAGAGTTGGCCAAGAAACTCGTTATCCATCAATGTACTCACTTGCCAAGCCGCCCCCAACGTTTCGGTTACTTGCTTTCTTACAAGCGTACGCACTCGACCTCGTTGCAGTTAGGGTTGGCCAGCAACGGACAACTGAGCCCCGTAAGTAACGGGATAAGGCATCAGACTTGCTTTGCTTTTGGATATATATCACTCATATACGGATCGAGCTTGTGACAGCCATCCCTTCGAGATTGACACGATTCCATCGAGAGCGTCTCACCGCAGGTTCAGTTGATGAAGAGGCATCGGCTGCGTCATATTGTATGCCTCCGGTTGCATTCTTGGCAGTAACGTCTTCCGCCTTTACCGCGTATCTTTTATTCGCTGGTCGAGAGAGAGTCTGCTCGTACCTATAAAAAGGTAAGTCCCAAGGTTGAAGAAAGATGGGAAGCAGCTTGAAGGCCTTGTCAAGATGAAGAAGAATCAGATAGAGAGAGTCCAAAAGAGCAATCAATTTCAACGAGACTGAGGGGTATCAAGATGAAGAAGAAAGAATAGACAGAGAAAACTCCAAAAGAGCAATCAGTTCAACAGAATCGAGGGGGGGTATCAAGATGAAGGGTATCATAAAGACCCAAAAAAAAAAACAGATGACAGATTTCCAAAAACACCAAAGACTCCGACCAGTGAGAGGGTATCAAGATGACAAACAACAAGACGGAAAGCTTCCAACAACGCCAAAGTCAATCCAGACGCTGACAAAGGGGGGTATCAAGCTGAAAGAAAGAAACAACAAAACAGCCAGAGCCGTAAAAGATGAAAACAGTGATGATGATGAAGAAAAAAGGCCCCGACTCATCTCTCCTGCAAGACAAACATGGCCCCCGACCAACCAAAGTTGCGACTCAGCCTCCTCCCGTAATGCCTCGCCACCGCAAACGGTATCTTCCGACTCGGATGCGGTTCGTGAAAGAGTATCTTTTCCGACTGTCGTGAAGTCGGGACGAACTGCCAGACGGATCCCCAAGTCTTGCGGAATTCGAAACCGGTCGAGGCCATGGCGTGTAAGAAGTCGTTCCATGACACCTCTCCCGCTTGCTGCGACGACGATTCCGCGTTGTGGAATAAGGCGTCGACGACCTTGAGCGTCCGCGCGTCGACCTGCATCACAGCCGGTCCGGCCGACTGTGTGCTCTCGTCTGATGAGGAGTCCGTCTCGTCAGGTCTTTGTCGTGAATTTCTCGAGTCTGGTTTCGATGGGGTTCCTCGCGTCTTTACTTTGACGCGGCGTTGGGGAGAGTATTGTTGGTTGCGGTTGATGGAAGGCATGGCGGAGAGATGAAGCGGGTATAAGTGATGTTTGATCGATTATGTCTCGGATGTCCCTGAGATTGTCAAGTTGACGGTGGTGAGAATCTTCGATTGAGAGATTTCGATCAACGAGGGATGAGAAGGATGAAGGATGGAAAAGAGGCCAGAGTCGAAAGAGGGGGCAGGCCATGGCTATTATATGTTGATGGGAATTGGCTCTCTGTGGGCATCAGATTAGCAAATCGGTCATCAGATGCAAAACTTGCGATGAACCATGTCGAAGGCTCAAAGGGGGAAGACGTTTGGGGCGGGGGAAACCTAGTCTGCAAAGGCTGTCCCCGCGTGTAAGTGAAAGGCCGAATGATGTGTATGCCGTGTAGGTAGGTAGCCAGGAGGAGAGGGTGCGCGCTATGGTAGCGTCGAGTTTGGGAGATGATTGGGGCGGCATCGTTGCGTTTTGATCTTGCAGATGGGAGAAGAGGAGGGGTTTGAGTTTGTTTGGGTTGGTGTCTTCTGAGGGAGGGTGTATTTATAGGGGTAGAAGAGAGAGGATAGGGGGGAAGAGAGAGGGAGATGGGGGGATAGAGAGGGGGGAAGAGGAGAGAGGAGAAGAGAGGGAGATGGAAGGGTTGGGGCTGGTTGCTGTTTATAGGTGAAGTTGGGGGGCGACGACGTTTGCATGGCTGGATGGATGGATGGATGGATAGAGGATGGCTCCTTATCGATTGGAGATTGTAGTCATCTACCCAATCTATTAATATACCTAACAGCAGGAGCAGGGTAGGCAGGCAAGTAGGCAAGAAGAGAAAGAGCCAAGGACAAGAGATCAAGACTACCTACCTAATTGGCAACTGCCCTAGGTAGGTACGTCCGTACATACCTACTATCTACTAGTACCAGTAGGTGGTACTTATCATGAGTTCCTTCATTCATCCCCAGTGGCTACCCAGCAACTGTCCTACAGTCTCTCTCTACAAGACTCTCTATAAGATTCTCTCTAAGACTCTCTATAAAAGCCGTCTTTATAAAAGAAACATCAAGACACTTTCTTCACAAGAAGAAAGAACAATTAAATAACTGCCTCTTTTTCTCTCCGTCTTCTCTCCTTCTCCCTCCTCTCCTCTCTCCTCCTCTCCCTCCTCTCCTCTCAACTTCAACCATCAACCACAAACAGACTCAACTCTCCGCGCCGAAAACTGAGTTTGTTTCGTTCCGCTAGCCGAACAGGCGGAACGTAATTGCCATGAAGTTTATTATCTGCATGTCTGTATGTGAGTGTTAACTCAACTCAACTCTGTCAACTTGACTCAACTCAACTCAACTCTATGTTAGTAAGTAAGTTATAACTAACCCCCCCTCTCCCTTTTCCCCCACGCGCCCTACATACATGCTGCAGACGGTCAACCTACAGGTAATTTCTCCGAGAGAAGGGGGGGGAGGGGGATCTTTTACAGCTGCGTTTTTGTATGTAACCGGTTATATGTGTCAACTTGAGTCTGGAAGTTTCCCTCTTTTCCTCTATCAATCAACCTCTTCTACAGTTCACTTCACTAACTACGTGCATACGTACCTGCATACAGTTACAAACCCTGAGAGTAGATTAAGCTGATACACAGCCATCACTTTCTATTCACAACCTAGCCCAGTCTACAAACATATATACAGCAGAAAGAAATCGATTGAGAGGGTCAAAGGACACCACGCAAGTAGGTATATAAGTACACACATCTCAAGACGTGTTCTCAGCTCCCGCACACTGCCTTTCCCTCTAACCTAGTTTCCCCCCCCCTTTCAGAATGACGTTAGTTCCCGTCTGCAAGAGCATGCATGCAAAGAGAGACAAAAAAAAAAGAGCCATTTTTCCAACCAAATCCTTTTTCCTTTCCTATTCTAGTTCCGGTCCCATGCCAGCTCCTATAGGCCTCCTTCTCCTCCTCCTCCTCCTCCTCCTCCTCCTCCCCCAAGTATAGAGCATCAGACTTACATGCAGTGCTGATATTGTTTCCTTTCTTATAGTAAGAGGGTATAGTATTGAGGGGATTACATGCATGCCTACCTACATTAACATACATGCATGCATCTTGAGATGAAGCTTCTTCTTCCTTTGCCGTCTTTTTGCCAAGTTTAGACCTTTTTTTCCTTTCTTTCGCTTCTCGGCTTGAGAGCCGGCAAAGTATATAAAGAGGTTGTAAAGATCCCCCTTTTCCGCCCGTCTCTTTCTACGATGCAGTAGCAGCAGCAGCAGCAACAAAGAAAAGCAAGTTGCCAGTCTCTTTTCCTTCTTCACCTCACACATGTCCTTTAACCTGTTACTACTCTCTTCCCCGCTCTTCATCCTTCAACTCTAAGAGCCAAGAAGAGAAAGAGAGAGAGGAGAGAAAGAGAAAGAGGAGAAGACAGAGTTACTTCTCAACTTGACAACTCAACTCAACTAACTCACTACTTACACACCCAAACCCCCCCCCCCATAAACCATGTACACAACCATAGCCATAGCCATAACCATAACCCTCTCCTACCTCCTCACAATCGCCACCGCCCACGAATTCGACGGAGCATGCATCTTCAGAAACCACAGATGCAAATGGCGCGGCCGCCTCCTAGGAAGCTTCTGCACGCGAAGCCTCGCCATCCGCATCGACCGAGACCCCTACCCTCAACGCGTCGCCACGACGCAATACCTCAAGAAGTCCGACATCTGCAGGGAGAAGTCGGACGGCGTGAACCCGGGCCCGGACTGCTGTCGGGCGTACGGCAAGAACTGCATGGTGGGCTATCAGGAGCTGTGGTGCGAAAAGTTCCCCGTGAGGGCCAGGACCGTTTGGGGCGTGCCGCATAATCGGGATACGTGCGCTTATCAGGATCGCGTCTGTCAGTGGTATGGCTCTTCCTTGTCGTGTGGGGGATCTGAGTTCTCGCAGATGGAGTGGAATCGCTATCATGACTATCAGCGGCAGCTCGTCCTCTCTACTGAGTACGCTTCGATTTCGACGATTTGCAAGAGGAAAGGGTTGGCGAACCCGGGCAAGGAGTGCTGTAAGATGTACGGGACTGGTTGTCTGCTTGGGTATAAACGATTATGGTGCTACTGAGGCATGTTTCCTTTCACATACATATATATATACTCATGCGTATATATACACTTATATAGACACACACATACTCACAGTCAACTAGCAACTCTATAATCTTGAAGGAAGGGGTAATATATTATATACTACATCTAGAGGTTGCAAAACAGTATGCCGTTAGTTGTCGGTTATCAACATCAACGACAACCTCACTTCCCTAACCAACCCCCCTAAAAGACATGAAACTCCTCCGCGGCGTAACAACAAACTTGTCCTCACGACAAACCAGACTCAAAGGCCTCTCAAGACAAGTCCCCTCATACCTCGAGACAACCTCATACAGCACCAGCCTCATAACCAGATTCGCAAAATGCTGACCCATACACTTCCGAGCCCCAACCCCATACCCAACCTGACAATAGCGATAGTCCGCCCTCGAAAGCCTCTCGAACCGATCAGGATAAAAGTCACGACCGTCGACGTAGCGGATGCCCTCGCCCTCGGAAACGGCCTGCGACCAGATTGGAGAATAGACCGAGACGCGCTTCCAATCTATCGTCACGTCCGTCCCGGCTGGGATGTGGAAGCCGGCTATGAGCTTATCAGTCGGTGCGCGCTCGCAGAATGTAAACCCTAAAGCTCGTCCGTCAGTCTTTCTCTGATCCTCTCAGTCGTGATGCTTCTTTCACGAACAGATTGACGGGCAGACACGGCGGGACTCGAGGCAGCAAAAGTCCAAGTAGGTATCGGATGCTGCCAAGTATTGATCGACGTTGTCCTGGTGCGCCTCCATCTCCTTTCGGAGCTTGGCTTGTACAGCCGGTTCAGCTCCGACGTTGAGAAGAAGATGTGTAAGTGCCGAGGCTGCGACGTCGAGGTTTTCAAATAAGATTTCGTCGATGGTGTGAAGGCACTGGTTCGGTTGATCAGCTTGAGAGTTGAGATGGGCGTGGGTTAGTTGTTGATAATCTTCACCTGCTTCATGCTGATGATAGGGCTGTTTGCTCTTTGGGCTTCTTCCGGAGAGGACAGTTATCATTCTGCTGTTGAAGGCCTTCAGTCAATCATCGATCAACAACTAGCCAATGCCTCAGGTTACCTTTTCGGCCATTCTCACGTTGAAAGACCGGAAGCGTGAAGAGAACCAATCAAGCTGCCTATTCGCCTCCGTCGGCAGCAAGGCGTACAGTCGTGATATCATGTGAGAAGACAAGAAGCTGTTATTCCCCAGTCGAAGCCTCACATCAGTCAAGGTCGTCAGTTCCTTCATTGCCTTGAGAGAAGATGTTAGGAGCCGGTGTCATCGCTCAGTCGACGGACAGCAAACCTCGTCATCTAGACACTTCCCATACAGTGAGAGACCGACAAGCTTCAGAGGCAGTTCAGACCAATGCTGGCCTATGTCGACGTATTCTCCCTCGTCTTTTATCGGCAGATTCGTCAACCATTTCTGTACCTCTGTGCGGAAATCTGGAAGTAGGCGCATCGTCCGTCTGGAGGTGAAGATGGGATCGAATAGGGATCGTATCGTCGTCCAGGTATGATCGCTTTGGGCCCCGACGCAATGACCTAGGAGTCTTGACACAATGGTTAACATGATGTTCTAGTTAGTTCTGGCCTTGGAACTCACCGATGGAAGAAGTATCCCATATTGCCATCCGGTGCTTTCCAGTGATCTATCTACGCTTGTTAATGCTGTAAGTGATGTATGACATGCTGTTTGGTGACGTGCCTCTACTATCTCCCGCGTGATATTGCCTCAGTTGCTCGGGAGAACAGAGAACGACTTCCAGACGGGAACCGTTGCGTATCATATAAGGATC
This sequence comes from Ophiocordyceps camponoti-saundersi (nom. inval.), assembly GCA_003339415.1. NCBI lineage: Eukaryota > Fungi > Ascomycota > Sordariomycetes > Hypocreales > Ophiocordycipitaceae > Ophiocordyceps > Ophiocordyceps camponoti-saundersi. The sequence continues at coordinate 120,525 of PDHQ01000075.1, forward strand.
ACCAGAAGCCAGTCGATGGCCTTGATCGGATAGTTGACTCCTAACTCTTGATGAGGAACATGATGAGGTGCGTATGCGTGAACTTTGGGTACACCTACCCATGGGTAAAGCGACGGACTCGGGCATCGCCTGGGATTTCCATCATTTTTCTTTCCATCCAGGTTGAAGCATTTGGGTTTCTGTTGTGAGAGGGTTAGTTATGTTAGGTGTGGTTTGAATGAGGCGGACTGACTCGGGTGCTGGTTCGGATCGTTACTATCACGGTGAAGGAGATGAGAATGACGGTGCTGAGGAGCGCTGTGAGGGAGATGTGGGTGTTGAGAAGACTTTCGAGCATGATGGAAGGCTAGATTGGTAGTAGTAGACGGGCGTCTACGATGGTGTTTCTACGGTATGTTGTTGAGGAAGATGGAGAGGGAGGAGGAGAAAGGAGGAGGAGGAGAAGGTGGAGGAGGAGAAAGGACAGACGCATATACACGTGCATAGATAGATGTGAGATGTCTGTTATTTCCCCTACGTAATGACGTGTCACCTCTATCCTATGCATGTACATATGCGGGCTCTCCCAAGTTGCTCAAGGGTTGAAGTCGTTAGTTACAGAACGGCTCTCAACCACAACCTCACACAGCCACTCGCTACTTCAGAGACAACTACGCTATACGTCTACACAAGCCAATATCCCCCTGAAGCATCACACCAACCGACACTCGATAATCACCTCGTCCCCCAAGTTCCTCCAGGTAGAAGCCACAACTAAGCCAGCCTTAACCACCAAAGCCTCAAAGTCGCTCTGCGTCCTCTGCCTGGAATTAAAGCAAGACAGGACAAGCAGATCCAACCTACTGGTAAAAGCAGCGCCCCAGTTTCGCAGAAGAGGTTCTGGGGCGAGAAAAGGTTCGTTCTCGGATCCTTCGTCATCGCTTCTATACGTCGTCTGGACGATGTGCTCGCATATCAAGACCTTGCTGCTGCGGGACATTGCCTCTGAGAGGTTACGTAGGATAAGGACGGCTTGACTATCCGACCAGTCGTGTAGAACGTGACGAAGGAAGTAGATGTCTGCGCCTGTGGTTTCGTTTGGTTGGAAGAAGTTCTGCGTCTGGAACGTTGCTCGCTTGGATTGTGAGACGAGAGGGAATCGATCGTGAAGGAACTACAGGTCTTGTTAACCTTCAGCCTTCATCTGATACCTGCTTGGAGACACGCCTTTAAGAACCTTTCCTCGTTCTCTGGACGATCCTGCACCGTCACTCGCAAGTTGCGAAACTTGTTCACGATGGGCAACGTCGCTCCCCCGACGCCGCCTCCGACGTCGACTACCATGGTGCCATCCGGCTCATCCATCCAAGGGTAAACTAAACACGTCAACACAAGGCATCACTAACACACCAACAACACGAAGCAACGACTCACGAGCGAGATACTGCTCCTCGTTGAAACCCTTTCCCGCACAGGCTTTCGCCGCTCTTTCACCGAGGTCAGGACGGACCCTTTCCCAGTACTGGAACATGTTGAGATCCGTCTGGTAGGCAATGTTAAAGGCTGCCTTGTTATCTGCGTCGGAGCCTCTAAAGCCCGGCCGGTGAAGAGCCTCCCACGTCTTGCATGAAGAAAGACGCTGTTCTTCCGCGCTGAGTCGTATAACTCGTGAGTTGAGAAGCCGAGTTTGAGGTGGAGGGGAGGAAAACTTACCAGAGGCCGACGAGAGCCCGTCTCGACTCGCTACACAGCAGTAGCGACAACTCATTGTTCTCGTATACGTCTGCAGCCACTTCGTTGAAGACGTGGATGTTGCAGAGGGCTCGCAAATGTCTCGACATCTTATCAGCTTCGACTGATGGTCATACGAATGCGTAAGTGTCCATCAGCTTGTCTTATCACGGCGGCAAGAGGAGAGAGGCGATACGAGGGTATCTGAGCCGACTGCTGGCTACCTACCTTGTTGTAGGGTTACCTCGTCACATACATGATCTGCATAGGTATGTATGATGTGGCCTTGAACGTGTTCGATGTATGGATGGATGGAAATTGCTTCGGCTAGTTACGGCCATGTCCGACCTTGAGCTCTGGGCATTATAGGTAACGGATATGAACTATGGCTTGTTGATGCCTTTCGCACTCCAGTCTTGTCATGCTGTGGAGGAGCCCGTGACCACTGTTCTGTTAACAAGCTTCCCACCAGGTGGTGAGTTGAAAGCTGCCGTATAAGGCTCAAGCCCCCTTATCATGCTCATGCCTCCTTTCAGGTTCAGACACAAGGACAGACACATCTCTGAGATGCCTCTCCTTCTCTCCATCGTATCAAATCTCACAGCCAACAACTCATCATGACAACCATCATCTTCCCCACAACCGACAAGGCAGCCGGCCCACGAAAGAGAAGGATGTACTGCACCATCCTATCCGACATCGTCCGCGCAACTCACGACGCCATCGACTCGTTGGAAACCTTTGCCAGCTTGGTAAACGGGACTGTCTCACATGGGTTTAGCAAGTTTGACGCCCACGTTGGAGAGACGGGGTGTCATCTTCGTGCCACGATGCTGGTTGACCTGTTCCTCGATAGAGGTTGTCGAAGGCTGGACTGGATCGGGACGACGATTCAGCAGTTGCTTACCATCCGGAGAAATGCTGAGCAGCTGTGTTTGGCTTTGACGAGGGATCGGGAAGATGCGACTGCGTTTGGACTTGGTTCTCAACAGGAGGAGCTGGAACATATCGTCGAGACTCTCTCGGGTATGGAACCGTATATCGTCTCTTTCATCTGACACTCGGTGAATACACGCAAGCAGGCCCCTGTATCTCTACAGCCACACGCTATCACGGTACAAGAAGTTCTTCATCGGTCAAAACGGTGGCGGCTGCCGCTTGTCAATCGACTCGGTAGCCGAACGGACGCAACGACTGATGCAGCCGTTTTGGCACGCCGGAAGCAAGGAATACAGCGTCGCCAACAAGTCGCGTATCAAGAGGGAACTGGTCTCGTTGCAGGTTTGACTTTCTCGCTTGAGCTGCAGCTGGCTTCACTCGCTGTCTTTACGGATATCGGCCGAGTCTGTGTTTTCGAGGTAGGTGTTGGTTGTGTTTAAGACCGTCGTCTCTGCTCGTCTGAAGCCTCACCGTGAGAGTTTCATAACAGCGTTGTTCGTACTTCGGTCCGGACATCGGAGAAGGGCATCTCTGCTACAGCCTGTTTCCCGACTTTCGTACTCCTCAGAGAGGCTTGGGCTGCTTCGAGAAGAGGCATCGTCTTGGTTGACCGTCACTTTTGTCCTCAAGGTGAGAAAGAAGCATACAGAATGACTTGAAGCCTTCCATGACAACTGCATACATAGGCTGGCACTTCAACGTCTTCAACTGCCTCCTCAGAAACACCCATCAACGACGTCCTCCAGATAGACCATACGATAAGGTGAAATGGCATCTACGAGTTACAGACATAAAGTCACTGAGACAAACTCACGATGCTCTACCCACGATCGTCATGATGGGCAACAGTATCGACGGTTCCAACACGGATTACATCTAGCGAGTACAACAACACGATGCTACGAGTCCCCGTCAAGCGTCGAAGCCTCATAGAAGCGACTCCTGCATGAACAACAGCCGCCATCTATCAGCCTTACTAGCAGCAGACCACGACCACCTATCAACAGCCTTTTTCGCCGTGCACCAAACATACTCGTTCCCCGTCCAAGGAATAGATACTGTTGTCGACTGTGTGATTGGGTGTGAGAGTAGCGAGAAAGACAAGAGAGGAGAGGAAGAGAGAAAAACCCCTGGCTCCCCGTAAGTTGGAAGAACAAGGGTGATATGCATATGCATACCTACCAGTAGTTTAAAGCCAGAAGCGAATTCCTACCCCGTCTGCACGTGGCATCGTGTAACAACAACCCTCGTCTCTCGGAGTCCCATCAACCCAAGCCGGACTCTATTAAGTCTCTCCAGCCAATGTAATCTAGTTAAGAGGAGTGGTAAGAGAAGAACTGAATGTCGTATAGGAAATGAGAGGAGAGAGAGACTCTCGTTGGTTGAATACGAAGAGATCCGCCAATATAGCAACGAGAGAAAGGACAAGAATCAGCATATTTTCTTTACACGACGGAACCCCATGTTTTTCAGTGGAGAGGGAACACGAAGCAGGGGGTCTATTATTGCTCCATCCCGTCAGGCTTGCAAGTTGCATCTACATACATATATACGCCTCCCAGAGACGTCATATAGTTACTGAGTGTCTGTGTATGCGTATATATATATATATATCCATCTATATATATTCACTTACATACCGGGGGCAGCTTCGAGAAGGATACACGATGAAAGAGAGATGCTTCTTTTAAGATATAAGATCATCTTCCTCCTCCTCCTCCTCCTCTCTTCACGATAACCTCAACATACACTCACACTCACACTCACCCCCATACACAACCCATCCCATCATGAAACCATCCCAACCACAAAGCCTCCCCCATCTCCTCCTCCTCACAACCCTCCTAACAACCACCCTCCACCCAACAAGCCTCCAAGCCAAAGCCCAAGGCCAATCCCACTCAACCCCCACAACCGACAACACGATCCCAAACGACCACTACCATGCCCCCCTCCACCAACGGCTACGAATCCCAAACGAGCCCCCCGTGCCAGAAGTAGCGCCCGGCCTCCTCCTCTCCGCCAAAGGAAGATACGAGTTCCAAGGCCCAGCAAGCGGGATAGCCAAAGTGCCCCAAACAGCCGAGCAGATGAAATCCCATCTCGGCACGTTAGAAAACGACGTGTGGCAACGAGAGACGAGGCTCGGTCTCAACAGCCCTACGAAATCCGCCGCCAGCCTCGACGATAAAGAGCTGGATAATAGGATTCAGGACTCGGCGAGGGCGCAGCACGCGGCGTGGAAGCTGTTCAAGTCGGAGAAGAGCGAGAGCTTTCGTCATGAGTCGGTTCAGATTGGGATTCTCACCCTCAAGTATCGACAGATTGCAGACTTGAAGAGGGACTTGAAAGACGTCGAGGCTCTGAAAGCGGGAGAAGTCGACACCGGTAGAAGTAGTCCCCCGTTAAGTCCCGGCTCATACACCTCTTCCAACTCACAAGAGCAACAACCGTCAAGACCACAACCAACGAGAAAGCCACCAACGCCAAAGAAAGACCCCGTACGACCACCGCGCGCACCTCCAAAGCACGAGCCAGTCAGTCCGCCTCAGCCTCCACCGCTAGGCCCGCCTCGACGTAAGGAGCTATCGGTGCAGTCGTTTAAAGGAGAGGATAACAACGGCGCGGCAGCGTTTTCGTCGTCGTCGTCGGCGGCTTCGGCGAAGAAACCGAGTGCTCCTCCGCCGAGGAAGCCGGTTACACAGCAGCCTCAGCGGTATGGCTTTACGCCGCCTAAGAATCAGGTTCAGAATCAGGCTATGGGGCTCAAGGTTGTTAGGGGTTCTTTTCGGACGACTTCTGTGTGATTCGATGAGAAGTTGGTTGTGGCGATCGGGTTTTTCTCTTGTATCATATGCCGCGGGGTGTAAGTCTAGTTGTCTAGTTGTGTGAATGCCTTGATCGTCAGTTGGAGACGGTCTATTCAGGTCTAGAAGCTGTCTTCTTCAGTGAGACGGGGTGATAGGGAGGGTGGGTTAGGTAGGTTGGCCAATAGTCAGCGTAACGCTGAGATTCAATAGAGACGTTACAGGCAGTTTGAAAGTCGATACACTCCTATGACGACGTCTCAGAGAGATATACGAGAGTTTGCTTGCTACATGACCTCGACTACTACCTCAACCTCAGGCAACTCCTCCTAAACAGCTGCTGTATCCTGAGAAAGGAAAAGTCCAAGTTCAATATAATAAACATCGTCACTTCTACGTCAGCCCAGACTCGATTCGAAACTACCACGTCAAACCCCGTCGTTGGGAACAAGGTCCGATATGGATGAATGTCTTGGATCAACCTACAGACTGTTTCTTCGTAAGGGAAAGAAGCAAAAGCCTCATAGGATATTACCATCTCTACTCTCTACAAAGGCCATACTCACAACCATCTCAAGAAAACAGGGATAACCTCAAGTAAAGGCCTTTAACACAAACGTAAACATGACCCTATAGACATATACTATACAACATATATAGAGAGAACTAGAGAAAAGTCCCAAACAAAGCTCATGATAACACATGGAAACTCATCTCTCATCCAACCCAGCCTTCCCCCCTTCAAAGCCCACGATCCCTCAAAGCCGCCTTCAACGTAGCAGCAAAGCCAACAACATGCTCCGGTCCAAGCATAGTATAATGCTCGCCACCAACCTCATGAAACTTGACCTCAGACGCACAAAAGTCCGCCCACCGACTGAGATGAACCGTCAGCCACTCCTCCCTCGACCGAGCCGCGACCTTGAGCGGTATAGCATGAAAGACGTCGAGCACATCCACCGATCCGCTGGGCTCGTACTCGACGGCCATGCTCTGCAAGCCGAAAGCGACGTCCGCCCAGCGCGCGAGCCCCTGCTCGTCGAGACCGAGTTCCCGCATGCGGTCTGTATCAGCCTCGGCCATGACGCGCTTCAAGGCCTGGTGCCGATCTAGTTTCAGGATACTGTCTTCGTCGTCGTCACCTCCCGTGCTGTTGTACTCTTCGCTGATGAGGCCGACGAAATACGTCAGGTGAAGGAGACACATGTTCCAGTTCAGCTGCCTCATCCGCGTCTTGATGTGAGGCGGCAGGTTGAAGCTACCGAGGAAGCTAATCTTTTCGCCCTGGCCGTCGAGTCTCTTGGCCATCTCGAACGCCAGCATCGTGCCGTAGCTGTAGCCGGCGAGGGCGTAGGGCCCGTGAGGCTGCCTTGACCTTACGGCGGACACGTAGGCCTCTACCGTTTCCTCGATGGACTTGAAGTTTTTATGACCTGCTTCGAAACCTCGGGCTCGTAGGGCGTAGATGGGCCTGTCGTCGTCGCTCATGTGCTGGACGAGCCCGATGAAGACGAGGACTTCGCCGACGCCAGGATGGACCAGCCACAGAGGCGTCTTGGAGCCTCCCGGTCGGAAGCTCACTACCGGGTCGTAGTTGGCCACGACCGAGGCCTCGTCCTGGCAGCTTGCGGGCCGGCTGAGGAGGATGCTGAGGGCTGCCGTCATGGACCGGGCGGTGGGGTGTTTCATCAGCATGACGATCGGGACCTCGGTGCCCAGCCGGGTGTCGATCCGGTGCTTGAGCCGGATCAGGTCCATCGATTTGCAGCCGAGCTCGAAGATGGAGGCGTCCAAGCCGACGGCTTCAGGCGAGAGGCCGATGGTATGGGCGATATCATCCACCATGAGGCTGACTTCGGAATCGCTGACGACGCTCGTCGCTCCCTGCTGCTGCTGCTGCTGCTGTTCCAGCTTCTTGAAGGCGTCGACGGCGCTCGCGTACAGCTGGACATCATCATCGAAGACGCCCTCCTCGAACAAGACCCTCATCTTGGCGCGGGAAATCTTCCCCAGCGCAGACAGCGGCAGCTTCGAGACGGAAGAAGCGCCGAGCTGGAAGACGAGAGGCCTCGGTCCGCCGCTCATGACGCACGCCTCGACGGCAAGGCTCTCGATGTCCACCATGGCCCTCGTCTCAACCGGCCACTCCTTGGGCACGTAGGCGACGGTGATCTGCTCCGTGTAAGCGGCCTGAGTAGGGAAGGCGACGACGCGGGCGACGCGAGAGCCAAGGGCTTCCTCCAGCGCGGCCTGAATGTCTGCCGTGGCGATCTTGATGCCGTTGATGTTGATCACGTCTTTTAACCGGCCTATCAGACGGAGGTTTCCCGCCGAGTCGATGACGGCCTGGTCTCCGGTGCGGAACCAGCCGTCGGGCGTGAAGGCCTCGGACGTAGCCTCCGGGTTGCGGTAGTATTTGCTGAAGACGACGTCGCCGCGAACCTGCAGCTCGCCCGGCTCGTTGACGGACGACGACGACGACCGGAGGATGCCGTCGTCGGAATCCTTGACGGCGATGCGCATCTCCATGCCCTGGATACACTTGCCGAGCGACGCCACCGGAAGGCCGTTCTCCACCTCGTAGGCCGGACAGTCGAGGTTAAAGGTCGCTCCGGCGCACGTCTCCGTCATGCCAAAGCCGGGGGTGATGACGTTGGGGGGGGCGCCGTATCGCGTCAGCAGGGCAGAGGCCGCGATGCACGTCTTGACGTCGTTGACCTCCCCTCCGGAAGCGAAGACGGCCAGGTCGGAGAGGTCCCATGTCTTGGCGTCCAGCGGCGGCTGCTTCGGTCCGTCGACGGCGGAGACGAGCTCGGCGAGGAAGAAGTTCGGGGCGAAGGTGCGGGAGACGCGGTGCCGGCTTAGAAGACGGAGGAACAGCGCCGGCTGGGACGTGACGTTGGCGGCGTGGACGTGGATCTGTCCGACGCCGAGCCACATGGGCTGGATATGCATCTCGACGAGGCCGGCGATGTGATCGAGGCCTATCCAGTTGAGGAAGGGTCCGTCCGGCGTCAGGGCACGGGACGAAGCCTTGCCGTGGATAGCGGCCAGGATCTGTCTCTGAGTTGTGCAGACGGCCTTTGCGTTGCCGGTGCTTCCCGAGGTGAGCGTCAGGACGGCAGCGGCGTCTTCGTCATTACATGATGGCGGAGCAGAGATCGTCGTGTTTCTTCCCCCCTGAGAAGAAGAAGAAGATTCCTGCTGACGACGAGACAAGTCCTCGACGGTGTGAAGCTTGAACGAGTGATGATCTCCGTCGAAGAGCGAGACGGATCGCGCTCTGGTGATGCAGACGGGTGACTGCAGAAGCGACGATAGCCATCCGGTGTGTCTCCGACGATGTTCCTCGACGTTACTGAAGGGAGACGACAGCACGGGAAGGCCATTAGCGAGGAGAACGGCCCAGAAGTAGACGATGGTATCGCGATGGTCGTCGAGATGAAGCAGCACAGGAGCTTCGTCTCTAAAGTCATGAAGCGAACGGATGATGAGACTGAGGTCCGAAGCCGTCTCGTACAAGGCCCGGTACGACATCTCCTCCGGAACAGAAGAGTTTCCAAGCGGGAAGAAGAGCATCTTCCTCGATGGATGAGAAAGTGCCCTCTCCCTGAGGATATCCAAGACGCCGGTCCATGGCGCCGAAGATGGTGCTTCACCCATTATTCTTTTTGCAGGTATTCTGATATCAAAGACTCTTTTCAAGAGAGAGAGAGAGATAGGATTCACAAAGGGATGGCCAGGGGGGGGGGGGGGGGGGAAAGGGGGGGCTTGAAGATGAGGAAAATCGAAAGAAAAAAAAAGGAGATTGACGGGGATTTATGTATGAATTCAGAACGAGCTCGACTTGGTATTGGCCCGGAGAGGAGGAGGAGAAAGTGGCTGGCTGCATGGCTGGAACCGGTGTAGCAAATAGAGAGAGAGAGAGAGAGAGAGAGAGAAGGCCATCGCAGTATGCATCATCTATACAGACGCCACCAAGCCCCGTCGACTACTGCTTCTCTCTCTCCCGGGGCTGAAAGACGCCACGAAGACCTAGACTCGTCCATACGGAGCTGTCTTCCCCCCCCTCTCCGGAGCTGTCTTCCACAAGGGGGGTCCCCCATCACGGGAAGCTGACATGCCGGGGCGGCCGGCCGTAGAAGTCTAACTTTCTTTTCCGTATCTTTCGTCTTCCGCGGTAAACAATGACCGAGAGGATTCACGAGGCTGAGTGGGAGACGGGAAAGAGGAAAGCGTCGGACAATGGCCGTGATCCCTGTTAGCTGAGACATGTCCCCCCCATACATACATACATACATACATATATCATGGATGTAAATGTAATGTAATGTATGTTACTTGACAGTTAATCAAGTCAACCCCCCCCTTTGGTGCATGTAGGTTGTATGTATGCATGCATAGTATATGTATGCCATGTATGTATATGTGTGTGTGTGTGCATGCATATCCGTCAGAGGTATCCCCCCCCCCCAACTGACAAGTCGATTCTTAACCAGCTTCATCAGACGAGAGAGAGAAGATGCCGCCAACCAAGCGTTGGATCAAGGTTTGGACCGGGGATTGATGGTTCAAGGGTCAGCCGGGGCTGAAAGAAAAAAAAAAGCAGCCTATATCGGGAGACTGAACCGGCTGCATGCTTTTCATGTACGACCCTACTATTTACAGAGTCTGTATCTGTCTGTCTGTCTCTATGTGTTTATTGAGGGCGCGAACCGCGGAAGAAGCCCTGTCTAGAACCGCGAGTTTGCCCGCATCGTTACCCCGGACCCGTCTTTCGAGTCTGTAACTCTCTCAACGACTCAGCTGCTTACCTTCGAGAGAGAGAGAGATCCGTCTTCACTTGTTTGGAATGGATGAGCGGCCCGAATAGGTTCGGGATAAGTCATTCCCCGGGGGGGGGGGGGGGGGGGGGGGGGGGGGGGGGACTCCGGCGCCTGCGCCTGCCTCTTTTTTTTTTCTTCCTCCCCTTTCCTCTTTCTCTCCCCCCCCCCCCCACACCC
>PDHQ01000075.1:130993-146854 GCA_003339415.1 Ophiocordyceps camponoti-saundersi (nom. inval.)
TGTGTGTGGTGGGAGGGGGGCCGCCTGGGTGTGGGGTGGATTGTCTCCCGGGGGGGGGGGGGGGGGGGGGGGGGGAGGGAGGAAGGATATGCTCTTGTACAAGCTTCTTTCTCTTCTCCTTCTTCTCCTTCTTCTTCTTCTTCTTCTCCCGCTCACACACGCATGCTGATGCTGATGCTGATGCTGATATGTGTGACATACAAATGCACATGTACGGAGCATGTCTGCAGCTACTATCCATACCATACCATACCATCCTACATACACAACTCCCTCCCTTACCCATGATCCCATCTACCTACCTACATACATATACATGTACGGATATGTAGCTGCCTGTCTCCCCTCTCTCCCGGCAGTAGGTCCGTATATCTCCTCGTGTTGTCGTTGTCACATCACGAATCGTAACACAACATATGTAAGTCGCACCTCTCCCCAACCAGCGATCCAGTAAGCCAAGACCAGGGTCTCCGAATCGCTACAACCATCCCGTCTCTCTCTTTAGAAACAATGAACGCAGTACGTCCACTTCATCTACAGTTCCGTTGACTGACGGACAAGCTCAACACCCGTATCAAAAGGAGGGGGGGGGGGGCACGAGAAAAAAAAAAAGAAAGACGAACGAGGCATTGGCAATATATGGAACGAGAAAGTCATCTTTGACGAGAAAAGAATGCTTTCTTTTTTTCTCATCAGCTGTATAGCCTGAGCCGTCTTCTTCCTCCTCCAGCTCGCACAGGTGTGGTCGAGGCGTTGGTGAAGCCTTTTGGAGGTGTATGTAAGATGCGCAAGATGGTCGGAATCAATCGCAGCTCCATGATGCCCGAGTATTCTTCGTCCGTTTGCACGCGGGCTGTCTCCGTTGACGTAGACTAACGTAGACGTTATTGAAGATATGAACCCTTCAGCCAGGGCGTAATCATCGACACCTCCATCAGCTACATGGTGTTGGCAAAAGCATCATAGTTCATGGCAGTGGCAGCGTCAATCTCGTCATCAACGTCGTAGTCGGAACTCGAACTGCAGAAAAAAGGGTGTGAAAGAAGCCATGAGGATCAAAAAGGATCGATTAGGTTAGACTTAAAGATGCGTAATCTAAAGCAGAGCAGAGAAAGGATGCCCGATATAAGCCCAACAGTCCCTTACCTTCAACCTATGTAAGTAAGCCTCGCATCTACCCATCAAGTCCCTCGTCACTGTCAGCAACGCAAAGAGAAAGCCAGAAAGAATCCATCGATCCTCAAAGAGAAACAGGAATCAAGCCATCGCAGACCAACAAACTTCTCCGGAAGGAACAGCGAGAGGCATCGTGACGTGACGGCAACGTTGCTCTCTCGTGGTGCTGGTTTAAAAGGGAGTATGGCAGGTAGTTGGTCGATAGATACAGTGTCTTGACAGCTAGAACCTCGAAAGCAGAACAGTATGCATCATCAGTCACGGCCTCATCAGACATGGCATCATCTCGAAAGGGTGAATACAGAAGATCTCAGTCTCAGTCTCACTCACCAAAAAGGGGGACATGAAAGAAAGCCAGGCGGTAAAAACAGGCATCAATCATGTATGTAAGTTGGCCGCCCTCCCTCCATCCATCCATCCATCCAACCCCAAGAGCCCGCCTTAGGGCCACAGGCTTAGGTAGCACCGGTAGGCTTGTCTGTCCCCTGTCAAGATCCGGCTTAGCCCAGAATAGCCAGCCAGCTGCAGGCCGTAAAGCCAGTCCGGCCCCTTCCGAACCCTTATTCAACATCCCGGCCCCACCATCTTCGCCGTCACCGTTCACCCTTCACCCTTCACGGCATCGTCACCAAGGTGGACCAAGGTGAACCAAGGTGAAAACCCACTCACTCACTCACTATCTTATCTTATCTTATCACACACCTCCTCCACCATCCACCATCCACCATCTCCTCCTCCACCACCAAACAACATCAACCCATCACCATCCCCAAGAAAAAACCCACGACAATGTCAAAGTCGACATCAAAAGCAATCCCCCCGCTACTAAAACCCCTCCTACACCCCACAACCCTCAAGAAAAACTCCCTCCTCGTCCTCACAGGCGTCCTAGGCGCCACCACAAACTGGCTCGTCCTCCGCTACCTATACGCCCAACTCTCCGCGCCCGCGACACAAGAAGACGCACCAGATGAAGATGAATCCGCCTCGGTCGTACTCGTCAGCTTCATGCGCGACGGCGCGTTCTGGCGTGAAGGAGCCTCCAAACTAGTTGCGTCTTTCTTTTTCCATTTTAAATCTCTTCTATACTTCACTTGCTCTTCAGTCTTCAACATGATAAAACATCTCCATACCCCAACCACTAACCAAAGAAACGAAAACAAAAAGGGTCTAGACCTCGACTCCCTCCGTCAAAGACGCCGCTTCGCCTTCGTAGACGGCCTAAGCGGCCTCTTCGTCTCGCCCCCCAAAAACAGCTCCGACAGGATCCTCACAAGCCCAGACCTAAGCTACGTAATGACCAACATCATCCAAGCCCTCGATCACGACGTCGACGCCTCCCCCCGAAAAGTCCTCATCATCGATCAGATAGACGTCCTCGTCGCCACCACCGGCCTGGCTAGCGAGGCAATGCAGAGCGCTCTGCTCTCCCTGCGAGAGGTGCTTCTTCCCCTCTTCCACTTTCACTCATCCAAGTCCATGTCCTCACGCACAGCTATGCATATACTCCAGCGCGTCGACGCCACTGTCCTCACCCTCGCCGCCGACGATCCTCTCATCCACACCCAGACGACGCGCCTGGAACGAGAACACGCTTCCCTAGTCCTGAGCCACGCTCATGCCGCCCGCACCGTCGTCGCCTTGCGCCGTCTCGACTCCGGCCCCGCGCCCGACGTCAGCGGCGTCATGCGCATATCCTCGCGTCGCCGGCACCCCTTTGACGGCGACAACGACGCCCCGCTGCCGCCCGACGCCGAATATCTCTATCACGTCGCAGCCGATGGCTCCGTCACCGTCTTTGAAAGGGGAGCCAAGTGAGGGCATCGAGTCTTGGAATTGCAGAAAGAGTTGGGTCGCAATGGAGAAAAATAACGGTTTCATCTGTATCTTCTTCAGAAGCTCCCACCATCGCAGCATCAAAACAAGACGAAGGTGTTCCCATTGTTTCTTGCTCGTAAGCACATCATGTAAAAAAAAAACACCTCGCGTCCCATGCTGCTCCCAGCAACCACAGCCGAGCCCTCGCTCAAGCCCATCCATCCCCCGTAGGGCGACAGAGAAAGTCTTCAATCGGCTTCGTCAAGTTTCCCCAACATGCTTCCCTGTCTACGACTCCCTCTTAGTCGGGCCCCGAGCGCCCTTGGGGCAGCCCGTCTGGAAGCCATTTCTGAACCGCCTCGAGACGTCCTTGAGGTAGCGCATGCGGCCTGTGCCCGTCGTCTTTCTCCGCTTAGCCTTCTCGCCCCAGTTGACTATGAGATATTCGCGTCAGTTCACATCCCGTCCTTTCTCCAATCATCTCGCAGGTATCCGTCCCTAGGAAAGAGAACGAGGAGAATTCGGCCGTGACATACACTTTCGAATCTTAGCCGAGGGAAATCCGCAAGAAGCGCACTCCTTTTTCTGGATGTGCATCGAACGACGGCCTGCCAATTCCTCCCATCAGCAATCACCGCAAAGCCGTTCCAAAATTCCAATCCCTCATTTTCCCAACCGAAGACATCGAGAGATCTTTCCCGGGGAGACGGAAACGTTCAACTGACCGCATCGTCTGCAAATCGTGTGCGTCTTGTTATGGCGCTTGCCAAAGCTCGAGGTACCCTTGGCTATCCGACGAATCTTCCGTCAGCGAGAAATCCCCCACGATCACATCATGAATACGCAGACGACGTACTCATCTTGGCGGCTGCGGTTGGGCGTGCTGTTGAATGACGATGATACCGAGTTCGCCTGGGTTTTTTTTTTTTCCTTTCTTTCCCTGCCGCTCTTTGGTGGAGTGATTGATTAGGTACAGCAAATAGCCCTAACGACGTTACGTCGGCAAATTAGATAATCCGCACATCATGTGATGCTGCCCTGGCACGTGACCTTTGTCCAACTTCAACTCTTCGATTTCGTCTCTCGCACCGCTAAACACAGCTCTAACTCGTCCGTCGATAAGGACGCCTTAGAAGGTGAATGAATATTCACCGCATGACCAAATCGCCGTAGAAATCACGCAGTTTTCCTTACAGAGTAGAGGGGTCCTCCAAAGCTAACCCTCTTCTCAACCTCAACCCCCTGGTAGCAAGTCTCTGCCAAACTGATGAGAACGCTCTTCTGAACTTTTCCTCCTATATGCATACATACTTCCTCCAGCATACATTGTATGCACATACATACATACACACATATAATCACACATGCAAATACACATACATACATACAAGTATTACGAAAAACCCGGTCCCAAATCTCGAACCCAACCATCTAATCATCCCGTCATTTCGGTATTCAATCTCTAATCTAAGCCGTAGCTGCGGCCGTGACCTACACCTCACAATTCGCAGCTATTTACAAAGAAAGGAAGTAGAGACCCATCCCCTCCCCCGAGGCTCGACCGTGACGAGGCCAAGTCTCTCCGCCAGCCACTCGCCATATCCACCCATCCTCTTTTCGCATAACTCGCAGACACGTCCGTTCAACACGTGCAAAGCATCCCCAAGATTCTCCGAGAAGTGGAAGTAGAAGTAGAAGGAGAAGAAGAAGAAGAAGAAGGAGGAGAAGAAGAAGAAGAAGAAGAAGAAGAAGAAGAAAAGAAAGAATAAGAGAAGGAGAAAGAAAAGCATAAACAGACTCCGCTCATTGCCAGTCGTACATACATACACCATCAGTACAATCCCAGAAAGGGCTAAAACCCTACGGAGCCCGTCCCCCTCCGTGAAAAAAAAAAACGTTTTCCGCTTCCCCCAACCTTTAGGAGAAGACGGTCGGTCCAAAGGTCTCTCCAGGCGCAAGTTTCTTGGCAACGGCCTGGTTGGTGAAGTCGAGGTTTTGAAACGCGCCTTGGTTGCCCCACCATTTCGGCGGCTCCGTCGACGTCAGATACAAGGTAAAGAAGATGACAAGCGTCGAGCAGATGAGGCCGCAGTCGAGGGCAGCCGAGGTGATGTAGTTGTATTGCAGCCACCAGCCCGTGTAGCGGCGCTTGATGTAATAGCCAAAGATGATGCCGACGACACCCCAGCAAAGGAAGATGTAGACGGTGGCCGGCGGCAAAAGGCCGACGCCGCCGAAGATCAGGGGTGTGCAGACGTAGCGCCAGAAGGACTTGGGCCATCGGCGGGCCAGCATCCACGTCATGACGGGCGTGACGGCGCCGACGAGCCAGAACCACTGCAGCGAAGCGTACGTCGCCCCGTGGCTGAAGATGCGCGCGGGACCGATGACGCCCCAGACGACCGAGGCCGTGTAGAAGACGCGGCTGTTGGGGCAGATGTAATTGTTGGGCTGCGTGGCGGTGCAGACGTCGGGAATGTTGCGAAGTGCCCAGTTGAGAACACCAATCTGAAGGGTAGCCGACCAGATGGAGGCCACCAGCTGCGACGAGAACATGACGCGGGGGGGCACCTTCATGTAGTGGCCCAGCTTGAGATCCTGGGCAAAGTACAGAGCCTGCGACATGGAGATGTAGCCGTAGTTTTTGAACAGCATCATGGCCAGAGGCCGTCCCGGTGCCATGTAGCCGATGATGAACTCGGTCAGCACATTGAGACCAAGCTGTATGTTGGTGATGGCCTGGATGAGACCGATGGGGATAAGCCAGACGATGGGGAGCAGCAGGCAGACGACGAATGCCCAGGCGGGGAGACCAGTCGGCCAGCCAGCCACGACGCCGAATGCGATGGCCGCCATGACGACGAAAAGAGCTATTTCAGAGCGGGGGGGCGAATAACGTCAGAAGGTTCGGGACGGGGATATGTTAGGGAGAACATGTAAAGACCTACCGGCATACCACCAGTCCTCAGCGTCACGATACTTTTTCATGAGGCGCATGTGGACGTCGTCCTCCTGGTGACGAGCCATCCTGAACTGCCTCCAGATCTCCTTGCCGTGGTAGAGGACGACGTGGATGAGAACGGACGTCATGGCGGCAAAGGACAGGCCGTAGGCCATGGCAAACTGAGTAGACAAGTAAAGGGGCGAGTACTCTTTGTAGGCCGTCTCGTTGAACTGGTACTTGGAATCGAGAATGCGGCTGACGTTGTAAACGTTACCCGTGTTGTCATACGACTCGGACGACTGAACAGGCACGTAGTCGGCATAAAGGGAGCCGGTGAAGTGGATGCCGATGGAGGCGACGACGAAAAAGGCCAGGATACCTCCGATGACGTTGGCGATGGCGTGGAAGGGCGGGATCAGGGGCGAGCCGACGAAGCCGCTGATGATGGACCAGTCAAAGGTAATGGGCATCAAGCCGTACCCATGCTGGACTCCGAATAGCTTGTTCAGGACCATGTTATTGGGGGCAATCCAGCAAACCCAGGCAAAGAGGGAGAGGCCCTTGAAAATCCAGCCGGGGAACCAATAGTAGAAGAAGGCACCGCAGCCGATGATGACGAACAGTTTGTAGCGGCCGATGGACCAGCCGTTGGTCTTGGTGGGGTCCGAGGTCGAGTGATCGTGCAGAGTATAGAAAAGAGCGCAGTTGACGAGATCGGCCGGCCAGATCATGGCGGCCGGCCAGACCAAGAAGCGGCGGGCGAGACCGGCGAGCCCATAGCCGGTGCAGAGAGTTGTGATGCCGAAGAGTATCTGAAAGGCCAGGCCAAAATCTTGGCCGTAGAAAATCTTTTGGGCTATGACGACGTCGTTGGCGTAAAGAGCACCCCCTCCATACGCGGCCTGTTTAATGTCAGTAACATGGAGGGGAGGATGGAGAGGGACTTGTTGACGGAAGGGCCGGCTCACGTTGGACATGGCAACGATGATGACGTGTTCCTTGTAGTTGAACTTGCCGGGCCGCAGATTGAATCTTAGACCGAAGAGGTTCCAAACGCGGTCGGGCATGATCATGTCCCATCCGCGGCCGATGGGATAGGCGATGAGCTGAACGACGTAGGTGGTGATGGTGACGTTGGGGTAACGCAGGGAGAAGATCATGTTGACACTGGAGCCGATGGAACACAGCAACATGCCGATGACCCAGGCGCGGATGGTGTTTACCGGCACGTCGATATCGTAGTTTCGAACCACAGCGCGGACCTTTTTTCGTTGGCCTTGGGGTCAGCAGCGAAGGGGAAGAGGAAGGGGAACGGGAAGGCTTCGGGCTCTGAGGCTACCTCCGGGTAAGGACTGTTGTCCTCCATGAGGGCGTGCTCAATCTCAATGCCCTTTTCGGCATTTCCCATGGCGATGGCGGCGTCGACATCGTTGAGGTCGTCGATGGGTAGATTAGGGTCGAGCTTGTGAGCCTTTTCAAACTCGTGTAGGTGTTTGAGATGATCGACGCCCGAGGCACTGGAGTCGAGAGCGGCCGGGATGGGCGTCACCTCCTCGGGCTCGTGACGCTTGCGAAAGACGGAAGAGACCATGACGTAGAAGGTAAGGAGGTGGAGGAGGAGGAGGAGGAGGAGAAGGAGGCGGAGGAGGAGGAGGAGGCGGAGGCGGAGGGGTAAAGAGAGAAGGCGAAGGAGAGGATGAAAGGGGGGAGTGTGAGGCAGAAGTAGGCCTCTCTCACACTTGGACAGACCGAAGAGGAGGCCGGTCCGCGTAGAGTCGCAAAACCTCAGGGTTCGTCTTTGCGGAAGCGGAGACGCGGAGACGGAGACGGAGGCGGAGGAGGCGCGCTATACGGTGAGCTTAGTTTCTCCCGTCCCCATTCTCGCTCTGTCGTTGTCTATCTCTCTGTCTCGCTCTCTCGCTCTGTGGTGTGTGAGAGAGAGTGTATGTGTGTGTGTATCTGTGAGTGTGTGTGTGTGTGCGTGTGTGTGTGTGTGTGTGTGTGTGTGTGTGTGTGTGTGTGTGTCCGTAGAGGTATCCCTCTCTCTCTGTCTCTCGCTCTCTCTGCTCTCTCTCTCTCTCTCTGTCTCTGTCTCTCCCTTTCTCTCTCGTCTGGCGAAAACAAAAACCCTCCCCTCTCCAGTCCCCTCTCTTCCCCCCGGGGACACAGATATAGACTCGGCTCCCCCCCCATGGGGCCAATTGGTCGTCCAGTCGGCACCCGCAAGAACAATGATGGATGAGAGGGGTCCAGGCCGCACTGTGTGCCGCCGCGAGCATAAAAACAGGGCCCTTGCCGGGTGAAGAAGCTTTTTTGTTTTCTTCATGAGGGAGGTGATGGATGACACCCTCGTTGGATAGTTGCTGCACTGTGTTTTGGCGACCTGCCAATCGAGGAGTGGTGTTGTATCTCTCTTCTTTGTCTGTATGCAGAGGTACTTTTCTTTTCCTTGGATTGAGAAAGAATTGTAGTAGACGACATCATGTTTGATGTTGAGGGAAAATGAAGGGGATTAGATAGGTAGAGGAAGAAGGCAGAGAAGAAACGAGGGCTCAGAACAACGCCCTCCTTCTCTTTCTCTCTCTCTCTCTCTCTCTCTCTCCCTCTTTCTTTCTTCCTTCCTTCCTTCCCTCTTCCCTCCAGGCAAATTCGTTTCATTCACGTGTCCAAGTACCTAAGTACAGAGGCAGGAAGGTGTAGGTAGGCAGGTGTTGGCAGTCCATCGCTCTCACCTCCCCCGTCCTACTTCCATATGTACAGAGACACACACATTCATACAACGTCGAAGCTTTTCTCACAGGCAAGTGAAGGCGCACTGTACGCCCACATCTCGCGCGACACTGTGCGAAACCTTCCCATCCCACCACCATCAAATCCCCCCGGCTGTCGACTTCAATCGCAGTGCCGGCCTTTGGAAGGAACAAAAGTTCCCTCTTCGACAAATGAAACCGAATCATTGGTCAGACCAGGGAAAAGGTGGGAGGGGGGAAGGAAGGACAGAAAAGAGCCTGGCACGTGGTCTTGGCGAGGGACTTTTGTAGGATTCTCTCTCATTCTCTTGTGAGTTGAATCATTTGTGTCCCTTTGGAGTCCTTGGTTTTTTGAGTTGGAAGAGGCTGAGTAGTGAGGGCATAATCCAAGTGTGTGAGTGAACCAAGGACTTTGCGAATCACACACGCACGATACATGGAAGCACACGACAGGTGTCCGTAGATTATATCCGTAAAGACTGTGATGATTCATGTGATGATGATAGTATATACGTACATACAACATACATACATACATATGTATATACACTATGTTCACGATGATGAATACATAAAACTCCGTTGCCGGATGATACCAGGATTAACGTGTTGCGTGCTTCAGACTTATGTATGTATGTATGTACATGTATGTATCCGAGTATGTATGTCCGGACACATGCCATCTCTTCGGAACTCGGCCGGCACTTCGATATCCATATTCCAACTACTACCTATCCCATGGGCCATATGTACTAGGGAGGACAACTCTCGCTTGCCTCACCTCGATCCCACGATTCGCCCATCCCCCCTCAAACTTCGCAGCAACCAACCATCTCCTACTCTCCAGACTTCGCAATCAGTTCAGCAAGCCATATCCACTGTACACATACCGTAACCAACGTCATAACCACTCGTGATAAGATCCCCCCCATCGTCACGATCAAGCCATGCAAATCACACAAAGTCCCCTCCTCAGTTTCACCGAACTTCTGATTCCCTTTCCTTTCACTTCGAAAAAGTTCCTGCTGTTTTTAATGCTGTCACAATCTCGGCTCGAGACGGTCAGCAAGGGGGAGGGGGAATATCTCAACCCCCCCCGGCTCAACTGCCGTGTAGACTCTGCACCGAAGGGGGATAGAGATCCGGTAGTCTTTTTCTTCCGTGTCGTAGAAGCCGACCTCTTCTACCTTGCTGGCTTCATCGAAGATGCGTTGGCTCTGAGTTTATGTATGTACATATGTATGTTCCATGTGTTCATGCGGTTGCAGTTGCGGTTACAGTTACAACACATACATACATACATATATTTGTATGTACGGATGTGTAATGTTGTATCTTTCGTTGGATTCTCTTGACCGAAGACAGGGAGGGAAGGGAAAGGGAAGGGGGGGGGGGGCAACACAAACCTTTCTCCGAGCAGCAAACTGCGGTAGCTTCCGGGCTCGTGTAACGCTGAACGGCAGATGCTCCCCTGACACTATGTAAGCTCGAGGGGGGGGGTTTTAGAGAAAGCTTCATCAGGTTCTTCAACTCGTCCACCGCTGCCCTGAACAGAATACTCTTTTCCCACTGATAGGAACGTCAGACCAAACAGGTTCATTCATACAAACATACGAAAACTCATCGATCGATGTCCGCGTCTAGCCGTAGGTAGACAGAAGAGGTTACCAAGAAAGAAGAGAAGGCGACATCAACGACAAGAAACTCATCACCAGACTCCATTCCCAGAACGTCCCTATCATCGTCACCTCGTCGCACAAAGTTTCACGAGAGAAAAAAAAAAGAGCCGTCGCCGATGCCGAAGCAGAAGCCATCCATCACCATCCATGACACCACGACAGTCCAGCCAAGAGATATCAAAACGAGACTTAACTTTAGCTCTGCAGCGACTCCGTAAAGAAAACATACAGAGTCTCCCTCTCTCTCTCTCTCTCTATCTCTATCTCTTTCTTTCCCTTCCCTCTGAAAGAAAAAAAGATAAGGACCAAAGACAGAGAGAAAAAGGGGGAAAGAAGACAAACACAATGAGGCAACATCCGAGCAAAAGGGTGGGAACTGACCGAGAAAAAGACACGTAACAGAAGATTCATTGAAGAGAATAGGAGGCGTCTTGGTTGGGACAGTATGGCCGCGGATGCTGCTTCGCTGTGTTGGTACGAATACGGACTGCTGACACTCTGTTTTTGTCTTGTCAAAGGCACGCAGGTCAGAGCTGAAGCGGCCCCCTCCCCCCGGCCGGCCGACGCCCTCTCTCCCGGGATTTGCTGCTGACTACCTTGTTGTTGCTGTTGCTCTGCTCGTGTGTCTCGCTCGCTCGCTCGTTTCTGGCTCTGTCTCTCTGCGTGTCTCTGTGTCTCTGTGCCTGTCTCTCTCCATCTTGCTCTCTCCGTCTCTCTCTTCCTCTCTCTCTCTCTGTCTCTCCTTTCCTTTCCCTCTCTTTCCCTTTCTCTCTCGTAAGTGAGGGAATATCGATACTCGCGCCATTTGCTTTTCCCCCCCTCCATCCTCCACTGCTCCCCCCCGGTAAACTCCCCCAACGGCCCGTCCGACGCATGTTCCAGTTCTCGGCTTGCCGCAGCGGTCCCTGGCCAAAGGCTACCTTTACCAACGGGACGGCTCATCGTCGAGATCCCCTGCAGCAGCCCGGCTTAGTTGCTTTTTCGTCTCTCCCCGGTTGGCCATTTCTTTGCCGTGTCTCTCTCTGCAGATTGTGTAAGCAGGCTGCCAAGAGTAAGGGATATGTCGGGACACGAGGACGATAGCTTGATCAGCAGCACGGGTGAAGAGATTCTTCATTGGCAACTGCTCAAGTCGTAGCTTGCCGGTCGATGTTCCGTTGGCCGACCTCTTCGTCAATGAACGGATAGCCGAAGAAGCAGAGACGGGTCAGCCAGACGAGCGTAGCATGCTGAATCACGGATACTACGAGTCCGTCGCCTTCGTGGTCCATGGGCGGCTCTTGAATCATCGTCGATTAGGCGAACTGCTGTATCCGGATGATGGTGTTCCGCTCCTCGCTGCCACTCTTCGCTGCCACTCCTCGCTGGTTTGGTCAGGGATCGAGCCGTCAGACCGTCGTACATACGCATGTATGTGTGTATGTATGCAGAGAGCTGAACGATGAGGTGAAAGGCCCCGATCCAAACATGTTTAGTTTCTCATACAAGGCTGAGCCGATAGTAGGTAAGTATGTCTGTATGTATGTAGGTAGGTAAGATGTGGATGTATGTTTGTATGTATGTATGTATGTCGTATGCAAGAGTCAGTCTCGTCCCCGGATTCCTCGCCTGGGCATGACCGATATCACGATTAATATACATACGAAGCGCGTGGCTGTCGTCCATGCTATCACGGCGGCCTGCGATTCGTCGACGTCGACGACAAGGGCTTGCAGAAATGACTGTCTGTATCCGCACATACACACTCTTCTCTTCGCAAGGCTTTCAGATGCGCTCTCTCTCTCTTGGTGTGTGGTATCGCCACTATTACGACAGCAGACATACAACAGTCCATAGTCCATACAGACGTACTTACTCATAGTCTCATAGATGCAACAAGTCGGTCACATCCTACCCTTGCTCAGCAAAGGCAGAGTCCCAACCCCCCCGATAAGTCGTCTTCGTATTCTGGACGCCGTTTCTGTCTGGAAATGTGAGGCGACGGTGATCCGACGCCCGTCAGCAGCGTCACACCGGCAAGACGCCACCTCGTCGGGGGTTGAGTCTCGAGCACGAACGTATGTGGCGATGTACGTACATACGTACGGCCCATGATAACAGCAGAAGGTGAGAGAATCAGTGGCGGCATCGTAAACGGGAGATGGAACAGAAAAAGAGGCTGACGTTTAATTCAACGCCTCTTGGGCATGATGATGGCGTCAGCAGGGAGAGTGGTCAAGCTCTTCTTTTTTTTTCTTTGTCACTGCCTCTGCCTCTGCCTCTGTCCGTGCCCGAGCAGGCTGCAGGTGCATTCTCGTGTTGTAGGAAGATCGGTGCCGCCGAATGCTGCGCAAAGTACGAATAGACACGCATGCAGGAGCCGTAGATTGTCTGCATACATACATTATACATGTAGGTATGTATGTTTTTGACCTATGCCCGAGGCGAAGCGGGAGGTAGGATTAGTTCGCATGAACAGATACGTATGTAGGTGCTTATCAACAACGGCCGCATATTCCGTCCCGCGCGAGCAGAGGAAATCCTCTCGAGGCCGACCTGGCGAAAGGGTGATGGAGAGAAGAAGGAAAAGAGAAATGAGTGAGATGGAGAGGCGCGGCCTGGATAGTACAGAGTACAGCATCTGCTCTGTGTTGCCGCCGTTGGCTCAGCTTTGCTGTCGAACGGACAGGGGAAGAAGCCTTGGTGGCTGCACGGGAAAAGGGGGCGGCGAGACACAAATAGGGATTGACATCTGGCGCGGGCCGCCCTGAGCCCGAAGAAGCAAGGCGGCGGCGGCGGCGACGACGATGCTGTTGCTGCTGTTTGTTGTTGGAGGGTGAGGGTTGACGTTGTTTTCTCTGAAGCCACCCCTCCTCCTTCTCCTTCTCCTTGTCCTTCTCCTTCCTCCTCCTCCTCCTCCTTCTCCTTCTTCTTTACGGGGATATCGCTTTCCTTATCTCTTCTTTCTCGGATGATTTGTTTCTCCCCTGCCATTGACCGTTTCTCCAACACTCAATTGGCCTTTGATACCTCGGTATCCGCATAATGTGAACGAGCATACCTACATACATACATATTCGTACAACGTCGATGCATGGTCAAGTCGGACCAGAGGCGGACCAGGCCGCGTCTCCACTGTGGCGCAGCGAGCCGGGGAAAGCTGAAGCTACCACTCCGTAGGTCTCTAGGTAGGTACCGATGTACCTCTCAGTGAAAAGCTGCACGGATACGATCATCGTATTCGTATTTACGGCGATCTCCCAAGGCAGGGAGGGTCTAGAGGTGGGGGGGGGGGGGGGGGAGCCAGCCAATTGTTAGAGTGATATTATTGAGATATGAACAAACGAATACCAGCGCCACAGACTTCAATATTGCAAGGTGAAAGACGGATTCTATTCCGCTCAAGCGAAAGAGAAGCTGAGGATTATGTATCCGTAGCAGCCATTCAACAATTCTACACTGTGCATCGCGTGCGTGCGAAGATCTGCAACAGGTACCGATACAGAAAGCTCCCAACCGTATGTACGAGAGAGACACTAGGCAGGGCGCCGAGCTAAGAAGACAGACAGTAAGTGAGAGAGTGAGAGAGCTGAGCGAAAGGAAAAAGGGGGAGGGGAAATCATATCCGTTCGCCTCGTTTCTATGCGTACAGAAAAGGCAACATTGCATTCGTATGTACGGACGGATACAGGGGTAGCAGCAACGGATGCGAATTCATTCTCAGATATTTGGGTGATGTCATTTTTTCTGCGTCCAATTTCAGCTCCCCTATGCATTTGCAATCAAACCAATAGACAAGACACGACCGTAATTTACGGTTACCGAACATTAACAACCATCTATTAAATCAACTAATAACTATCCGTACGGATACTATGCTCGCCTACCCTAGGCTCGGCTCGATAGGTTGGCGTTGGGGGGCAATGGGGAGAGAGAGATAGCTCAGGGGGGGGGGACGCGCACAAACACGTGCGGGAACCACGTGCCTTGTGTGTGTGTGTGTGTGTTTGTGTGCGGAATGCCGTAACCCGAACCAGTCGTTTTCCTGTAATTTTGTCTATCAAGGATAGGACTTTGTGCGAGACTGGGTTGTTCCTTAATTGACGAGATTACGACCAGCGGTGTTACAAGTCAGTACCTGCCTACCTACTCACGGAGAGTAGTTCAAGCAGGCTCGCAACGAAAGGCCAAGGCGAAGACGAAGACGAAGAAGACGACAAGGTCACAGAGCTCCACCACCCCCCTTCTTCTTCAACCGACCAGCCTCATCGGGCTTCCGCTGCTGCGAAGTCCATGGAGGGGTGGCGGCTGATACCCGTCTTGGCGCACTAGAGATGCATCTGCATCTGCGGCACGACTCGGTCTTCTAACGACTCCTATTATCCGTATCTTTGTTGGGAGAAAAAAAAATCACGGTTGCTAGGGCCACGCGTATGTCTGTATGCATGTGTGTGTAGGTATGTATGTAGGTATGCCCATATCTTCAAACATGCACACTTGCATACAGACAGTCTACAGGCATAGATAGGTACACTGCGTTGTAAACAGACATTCATACAACTACCTAGCTAGGACGATACTCGTGGCCATGAGGACATTGCGGCAAAGTAAAGAGTATTCTCCTATCCGTCCGTTGTTAAGCAGATCAAAACATGCTGCTTGTACGGATATAGCCCACCACACAAAGACTCACGCATACAAGTGAGACGAAGTGCTGCATATTCGCCTCGAGCTCGCATCACCAGCGAAGCCAAATTAGATCAATGCCATCAATGGCGGCCGCTAATCACGAGCTTTCGTGCAGCGACACCCCTCCCCCCCCTTTCCTCCCCTTCAGCGTGTTTCGGCGGCGTTCGTCCCGCCGAGGGAGTAGACGAACCGGCCGGGCGTACCGATCGAGACACCGAGTTCCTGACCAGGGGGGGGGGGTTTCGTGCCCAACATGAATGGCATGCTGGTTGTTGATTCTCACATCATATATGTAATGTCAGTCCTCGTCTGATATCACATTGAAGGCGAGCATTGTCGTCCCTTTCCCCCCCTTTTCGCTTCCCTCGCCTGTTGGCCGGTCGCATATCGAAATCCGGGCAAAGCCGATGATGTGGTGGACTTTTTTTTTTTTCCCGGCCGTCACTTTTCGCAGTAGCAGCAGCAGCAGCAGCAGCAGCAGCAGCAGTTCCGGCCCGTCTACTCCTATCAAATTCCCCGCATTCTACGGCCGAATGAATACCAGTCTCGCTCAGTATGTGTTCTGTCTATCTTTGTGTGTGTGAGAGTGGCATGCCTCGACCGTCTCGCAATCCCGTCTTCGAGCAAGACTAGCTCGTTCGGCGCCGGGACGACGAACGGATTAGACGCGCGCCGCATATCTCGGCCCACGCGCTTGTCCCCGCGCGCGTCCGCGATTTAGCGGGAGGGCCAGAGGAGGGGAGGGGGGGGGGGGGGGGGACAAGGCCGCCCCCCCCGTGCCGACGACCCATTTTTCCCCTTGGACGAGGCAGAAGAGAGGGAGGAG
>PDHQ01000076.1:8452-71354 GCA_003339415.1 Ophiocordyceps camponoti-saundersi (nom. inval.)
GGACAGAGAGACCGGCCGGGGGGGGGGGGGGGGGGGCGGAAGAGAGACAGAGATAGAGACAAAGATAGAGAGAGACATACAGATAGAAAGAGGAACAGAAACCGAGGGACAAAGAAACACAGACACACATATGGATACAGAGACACAGAGGCAGAGGCAGAGGCACAGGCACACTTAGAGAGAATCAGGCACAGGCACAGGCACACATACATACATGGGGAGCACAGAGACATGCACACGCAGAGATCCCTCCCCCCCTTTCTTGACAGTGTAAAGCTGAGCCTACCTAGCTACCTACCCAGAGCTTTCCCATCGAGGCACTGAATCAACTGCCATAGCCACGTAGGTACGCAAAAGACACCAGAGCCTCTGCTAGCAAACCGCTCACCTCGTCCGTCGTCCACATCCCCTTCTCGCCGAAATCCTCTCTATACCCGTCTTCTCTGTGCATCACATCGTTCACACCCTTGTCCAAACACCCGCCCCCTCCCCCCTCAACTCCTGCGAGCAAAAGGGCAAAAGCTTTCAAAGGGGTAAAACAAAAAAAAAACAACGACAAAAACAACCAACGCTCACGATCTCGCCTCCTCGAGCTCCAGCTCCAGCTGCCGGATGCGTTCCGTCTGGTCCTGACCGGCCGCGTTGACCTTCTTCTTGAGCGATTCCACCTCCGCCACCAGCGCCTCGATCTTGTCGTTCTGCGCCTCGATCATCTGGTGCTGCTTCTCCATCATCTGATTCTGCTTCTCCATCATCTGCCTCATCTCGCTCAGTGACGACTCGACCCCATCCGATGGCCGCACCGTCGTCTTAGCCGGCATCGACGCCGCCTTGGCCGGTGCCGGTGACGGCTTGGCAGGCGCCGGCTCTGATCGCATCGGTGCGGCTGACCGCTGCGTCGGCCGCGACACCTCCTCGAAGCTTGACGTCTCGTCGTCATACGTCGTCGGCTCGTCGTCGTCGTCGTCCTGGAACTTGTTGGCCGCCGCAGCCATGGACCCCTTCTGCTCCTTCATCGACGGAGGCGGCCCTCGACTCGGTGCCGATCTGGCTTCCCTGGGTTCATCCTTGACCGGTTCCGCTTTGGGTTCCGCCTTGGGCTCGACCTTGGGCTCGGCCTTGGGCGTCGGCTGTGAAGGTGGCGGCTTATAGTCCGACGAAACCACCTTGGGCGCGCCGCCCTCGTAGATGCTCTCGAGATCGATCTTGGAGGGGATGCCCGTCTTTCCGTCGAGCCACTCTTTGGCGCTGGCCGCCGGCTTCGTGCCGATGGCCGGTGGGAAGATGTCGGCTTGGAAGGTCTCGGCACGCCGGGGAACCGTAAAGGAGACGGGCTCGATGTACGTGTCATTGACCGTCTTGTACGCCCGCATCACCTCGTTTTCATGCACCTGGCCCGCTGTCAGCAGCCAGCCCGAAGCACGACCGAGGGGTGCCTCAGCTCACATTGATGCCGCGCCGCGGGAGGAAGGCGATTCCTCGCTGCGGATCGGCCGACTTGTATTCGCTGAGAAACTCGAACTTGTCGTTTTCGTACTCAAAGTAGCGGATATTTCCGTCCCTTGCCGATCGTCAGCAGGCCAGTCGCGAAAAAAAAGAAAGAAGGGGGTAAAGTAGGGGCAAGCCTACCCCTTGCCGGCGAGATAAAGGCAGTTAGAACCATCGTCTGTTGTCGAGTCGTCAGCACCATCGTCCAGAACCTTCAGGAGCTGTGCGCAAGCTCACCCCAAAAAGGGATGCAGACGCCCGAAATGGAGTCAAGCATGGTGAAGCCACCGATGGGCTCCGTCCTGCCGGGCTCCCACAAGCCGATTTGGCGCTCGCTCATGCGGGAGAAGCCAGTGGTCGCGAAACGGTTGTGCTCTCCCATCCATACGACTCTGCTGTTCTTGGCTCCGCTGTGACCGGGAGCCTCGTGCACAGCCTTTTCCTGACGAACATCCCAGACGCGAATCTTCTTGTCGCGAGACGTGGTGACAAGCATGTTGCCGGCGGCATTCCACGAGAGGCCTTGGACAATGTCGCCATGCTTGAGAGTGAGGGGAGCTTGACCGGTGGCAACGTCCCAGATCTTGATGGTGAAGTCGCCCGAGGCGGAAGCGAGGATGTTTTCGGCCGAGGGATTGAACAGCACTTGCCCGACTTTTCTGCGGATGCTGTCAGACGTGATATAAATAGGGAGAAGGGGGAATGAGGCGCACCGAGAATGACCACCCAGCCTGCTCATGGGGGACACGTCGGGGATCTCTTCGGCGTCGATGTAGAGTGTAAAGTCTTGCGGTACCTCCCAGATAAAGACCTTGCCGTCATCGGAGGCAGAGGCGACGATACGATCGTTGAATGGGTTCCTCCACCGAGGATCAGCAACAGAAGAGCAGGGGAAAAAAAGGGTAGGGCCACGGGCTACCAGTCGGTATCAAGTACGGCCGCCGTATGTCCACGGAACAACGGGATTTGATCAGGCAGCTTGCCACGCTCAGAGAGCGGAATAACGGCAAAGGCACCACCGCCCGAGGAATCCCAGTTAACGGAAAGGTAAGACGGATTAACCTGAGCGGCCCTCAACGTCAGTAACCCACCACGACACGACGGGGGCAGAGAGAAGCAACCTTGACGAGGTTGGTGTCCCAAGCATTGCGGCTGATGTGCAGATTATCGTAACAAAACTCCTTGCGCGTCGACTTTCCGAAGACGTGCCCTGGAAGTGAACAAAGAAGAAGTCTGTGAGCGACAATGCCTCGTGTCAAGATCAACAGGAGAAAAATCACAGAGGCACTCACGATACTTGGACGCCCGCACGAAACGGCCAGCCATGGCGGGCGACGCGGGAAAAAGGGGGAAGAGGCTCAGAAACGAGGAACTTTGTTCCACGAGAATGCAGCAGAGACGCAAACGAGGAAACAAGGAAAAGAAAGACGTGAAAGAGGACGACGAAGGCAGGCGAGCGAGCGAGGGCTGTCGAAGAGAGTCAGAAGGGACGAGATAGTTAGGACCCGAATTAGGGGAAAGGATGGAGAGGAAAAAAGAGAGAGAGAGAGAGAGAAAGAGAGAGAGAAAGGAAGAGATGCGTGACAGTCGATGCAGCCGGCCCGGAGCTGTCGCTGGGACGCAGGTGCGAATCCGGCGGGGCATTTCTTTGTGGAGGGCATGTACAGGGTACGCAAGGGCGGGGCGGGGCAACGGCTGCTAGCTTACGTAGCCTCTACCAACGGCCGTCGACGACTCGTTTCTTACTACCGTACAGGTGTGAGGTTGTGGTATGAAACTCGGGGGATCGAGCGTCGTGAGGGCCCTATCTTTGTCAGGATTACAGCACTTACACCCACTATACCGCCATGCATATGGGCACAGGATTACAGCACATTACAGGCGGGCCAGAGCTTGATTCTCCCCCCTCAGCCCCCACCAGTTCGGCACCTCTACCGGCCTGGAGTCATCCACGTCTCACGATAGCCATCTGACGCAATCACCAATGTCTTCTTCTTCTTGTTCTTGATCTTCGTTTCGCACCACAATCTCCCTCCCACACTGTCCGCCCCTTGTCTGAATACCTGAATACCTATCCGTACCTACTAGCTGCCTACCTAAATACCTATACAGCACTCACACCATCCTCCGTACGTACGTACATTGCCGAAGAGGAATAAGAAGGAAAAGGGGGAGGAAAAAGGAGAAGAGAGATGACAGGTAAGACGATATAGAATCGGGAAAGGACAATAAATAAACACCGACGACGCCCGCCGTCATTCCTTGCGCATGACACGCTCGTAACTCCACGTGGCTTTCGTCGAAGCACCAGGGGGGGGGATGATAAGATGAATACATGGGAGGGGGGGAGCAGATGAAAAAAAAAAAGAAAGCAAACAGACAAGGGGCGGGGAGATGAATGAGGGGTGGTAGCATGTTCGGGTGAAAGGCACCACTTCAGCTGACCGAGCTCTTGGCCCGCGAATGGCTCCGACGACCCTCAGACCGGCGTCGGAGCTGCTCTTCCCGCCGGAGCACCAGCTCACACCACTTAGCCCGGGACCGCACACCTCCGCTCTCGTCTCCGCCGTCGCCGCCGCGCCCGACCACCTCCGACAGAACCCGCATCCACGCCTCCTTGTCCGAGGCCGTGTCGGCGTAAAAGTCGATGACCTCGCCGTTGTTGAACCGGATCCGGAAACCCTCCTCGACGAACATGTAGCCCTCTTCCTCCTCGGCAAACGCCGACTTCCGTCGCTTGCCATGCTTGCCGGCCGTGTCTCGCTCCGTCAGCGATCGCCGGTCGTCGATGATTCGATTCGCGTTGCAGAGATTGATGGTGGCCCGCGGCTGGCGCGTCGACTCGTGATACGCCGTGAGCTTGCTGCCTACCAGCTTGAAATATCGTCGACGCCAGTACTGCCCCGCGTCGTCAGTAAGAGGGCAGAGAAGAAGCGAAGAGAACACTTACCGGACAGTCGCCGCCCTGCTGGCTCAGGTGACCCTCCCAGCTCCGCGCCAGCCTCTCCTCCGCCGCTCGGAGCTCCCGCACGCACGAGTTCATGCTCTTGGGCATATCATCGTCAGACGAGTTCTTGGGCCGCGGCACGAACAGAAGCTGCAGCTCCAGCTTTCCAATCTTGTACGGCGCCCGCCGCACCACTGCCGACGTGCCGCGCTTGCTCTTGACGCTCGACGCAAAACTCTCCTCCTCCGTCGCCCACTCGTTGAAGAGAACAACGTCCGCCATGTACGGTCGCCCGAAGCACCGGCCTTCATGCTCCTTAAGGCATACGTAGGCCCTTCCGAAGCTGCCGTCTTCCGCCGCCAGCGGTGAGAGGAGCTCGTAGCCCGACGGTGCGCGGTTGCGCCGCGCGAGCGCTTCCTTCTGCTGCGCCGCGAAACGCTCCTCTTCGGCCTTTTGTCGCATCTCCAGCTCGCGGCGCTTCCGTGGCGACGCGAAAACTCTGCTAAACGTCGACGTCTTGGGCTTGGCTGCCTTGCCTGCCATCGTCGGCAGCTCGCTGTGTATCGGCTTCTCCAGCTTGACGTTGAGCGTGAGCTGGAATTCGAGGTCGTTGGGCACCACGAGCTCAAACTCTTGGCCGATGGGGGCGTTGCGCGCCAACTCGAGCCAGGCCGTCGTCACGCAATGCACTCCATTGTCCAGCGTGAGGCTGAACCACGTTCTCTCGTCTGATATATCGTCAGCCGGCAAAGTCATTGGACAAAAGGGGGAGAAAGAGAAGTAACTTACTCTTGGGCAGCGGCAAGTCCAGATCCTTGACGCCCATCACCTTGACAAACAGCCGTCCCCTTTCCACCGTGTCTATCGTCGCCGCTTCCGACTGCGTGTCCGACGTCGATACCTGCCTTTGCGCCCCTGCGTTGCTTTCCTGTCCGGGCATCGGCGGGACTGGGCCTGCGCTCGTGCCCGGTCGCTTGCGAGGGCTTCTGGACCGGGATTCGCTACCGTTCCAAGGCTCGATGATCCACGACTGCGGCCGATCTTGCTTGATCGGCGAATTGTTGGCCGACCGCGATTTCCACGTCGCGTCTCCGTCCTTGTCGCTGGCCGAAACGAGCTTCGTGTTCTGTCGCATGAGATAGCCTCGCTGAGGACGAAGCGTCACGTTAGCATCAATCATTCTCGATAGGTCCACCGCACACCGTCGACCTCGAGGGCGCGGAAAGACGGGCGACGTTGGGCACACCTTTTGCGCCTCAATGACCCTCTCAAAGTCCTGGTCGAGGCTGAGACCCGTATCAATGTCCAGCGTCAAGCTTCGATTCTTAAGACTCGCGCGACGCTCCGCCTGCTCGTCCGGGACGTCCTCCAGTCCCGTGCTGGCCAAGTCGGGCTTGCGGTGCCTCTCGGGAATCGGGGGTACTTGCGGGACCTCTTGGCTAACCTGCCTACGGGCCTCTCTCATCGCCGCCAGGTCTGAAGGCGTATTTGAGATTCGCGTCTTGAGCTTGGAGCCCGAGGCCGACTTGATGGTGGCGATACGCTCGGGAATCACAGGCGACTCCAGCACCTCGCTCTCGTCATCGACCTTGGGGTGGCGGATGACCGAGTCGGGCGTCCCTGACCCTTCGTCGAATTCTTCATCTGGATCGCCCCAGCCAGATCCGTCGTATTCGGGTTTCGATGTACGCGTCTCTGGCGTGCGGGGCCGCTGGATGGAGACGGGAGCTTCCGTCGAAGTGGATCGCTCGTCTTCGGCCTCCGGGGGCGTCGCCGCCTGAGCGCGAGCGTCGGTGGCGGCCGAGAGAACGGCCGGACCGAGGTCGGGCACGTCTTTGCCGAGCTTCAGATGCAGGGCAGGCGAGGCGGCACGGGGAGTGCGGACCCCCCCGCTGTCGACGTCTTGGCTGGGCGACTTTTCGCGTGCCGGCTCATCGTCCGAATAGTGACTTTCGACGTCGTCCCCAGTTGCCTCATCATCTTCCGTCGAGTCGGGGGACCGAATGGCGTCGTCTTCCGGGCCCTCCGCATTGTACGCCTCGTGCAGGGAGGGGTCCTCGGTCGAGGGGATGGGGACGTCGGGGTCAAGGGATCCGAGCGTCAGGCGACTTCCATCGGCGCTGTCTCTGTGACTGGCTGTGGCGGCATCGGGAGAGGAAAAGGGGTCGTCTTCGTCCAGTGCCTTGTTGCCGTTCACCCTGCGCATGATGGACTCGCGCGAAATGCGTGGCGGCAACTGGTAGTCGTCCAGCAGCGGGCTATCGCGGGCATCGTCAGTTCGGCTCTCTTCGCCGTCGACGGCCGACTCCGGCTCGGATTGAGGGGTGTCGCCGCGGTCGCGAGAGGCGGCGCCCCTCCTAAGGCGTCTCTCGCGCTGCTGCTCGGCCGCCGACTTTGCGCTGGTGTCGTCGGATAGCATCATGAGCTTGAGACGCTCCTCGAGCGTCATTCTGCCGTGGCCAAAGTTCTGAATATCCGACTTGGCAGAGGCAGGGGGTGGGACGGGCAGGCTTCGATGGTTGCTGTTGCCACCCAACATCCTCTCGGCCGTGGCGGACAGGGCGGGCGAGGCCGGAACGGAGCTCGCTGACTGGCTCCTAGTGTGACCGAGGCTCGGAAGCGGAGGCAGCGGGCGCTGGTCACCGTTGGAAGAGACAGACTCGTTGGGCCGGCGGCCGTCGACGTTTTCCGAAGTCCTGGCGGGAACCACGGGACTCTCGCCCCTCCAATCGTCTGGACCTACGACGGGCGTCTTATCCGTGTCCTCGAGCGACTCATCGAAGCTGTCATCCTGGATGGCGGTGTGAGCCGGATCGTAAAGAACGTCGTCGTCCTCTTCGTCATCGTCCTCGCCCGACTCGAAGCTGCCTTCGCGCGAGTTTGTGCCGATAGACGAGAGATCCGGTGTGGCCATCTCATACTCATTGATTTGAGGCGGCGCAGCGTCAAAGGTGACGCTCTTGGGATGGCGATGCAAGAAGCGGCCGTCCGGTAGCTCGCGCTCATCAAGGGACGAGTGACCAGACCAGGTACCCGATTCGGGCTCCAAGGTGCTCTTGTTGAGCCTGGACGGTGACATGGACGACTTGGTGGGCGACGCCTGGTCCTTGCTGGGGGCCCTCGGGATGATATTGGGGCTCGGCGAGAGGATGGGAGACGACTTGTTAGGGCTCATGGTGGTGAGACTCGACTTGCTGTCGAGGGCTCGCTGCTCTGAATCAGATGATCGCACGCCGGCAGAGCTCGAGGGCGATGCCAAGATGTTTCCTTGGACCCTGGCGAGCGGTCTCTCGATGCGCGGGAGCCGAGTAGGATCATATTCCTGCTTCTGCTCGAGCGCCAAGATGTTGCTGTTGCGGACGCGGGAAGCTCTCTGCAGGCGCTCGATGGACGAGCGGCGAGTAGGAGACGAGGCAGGGCCGCCCGCGTGGAGCATGTTCTCTGAGTTGCGATTCTGCCAGAAGAGGCGAGGCGACGATGCCGCATCAAGAGGCGAAGACTGGAATGGTGACGAGTCGTTGCCCGGGGTCGCGGCCTTTTTTTCCCCCAGGCCAGGCGAAGAGACATCAGCGTGCGGCTCGACGCGACTCGGAGGGGATAAGAGACATGGGCAGCGAGAAATGGAGAGAGAAGGCAAGGCAGAGCTGGGAGGGACGGCGATGAACGGGGGACGGGCAGAATCCAGACGAACCTTTGTCGGCGTGTACTGGCGCCAGCTAGGCGAGTTGCGCCTTTTCTCCGTCGGAGAGATTTCAGACAGCGGGCGCGGTAGTCCGCTCGGCATCTTGGTAGGTGACGAGTTTGGCGTGGTGTGTTTGGCGATGCGGAGAGGATGAACCTAAGCAAGCGTCAGAGTAAAGAAGAAAGGGACAAGCTCTTGTCACCATGGTGAGATGTGACATACCGGCTCGGAAGCCATGATGACGGCTTGTTGATAGCTCGGGCCGCGGACTGGAATGCCGGGTCATGCGGCCAAGCGAATGAGGGCCAGGCGGCGAGGAATGCGCGACGGCTTGTCTCGACTTGTCTCTCGTCGGCGAGGATACGAAGATGGCCTCGAAACGAGGGAAAAAGCGCGAAAGAACAGAAGGGAAAGGAGAGAAAAAAAAGACGAGGTGACGAGGCCCGAGACGCGGCCACCAAACGGATCGTCTGGGGATGGAAGAGCGTCGCGTGCGCAGCAGCAGAAGAAGAAGAGGAAGCGTTGGGTGGATGTTGCTTAAGGCGCGCGACGGGTGACGGTTTGGTGCGGCCTGATTGGTCTGCAAAACAAAAACAACTGGTCGCCTGTGGGAGGCGCTGCCCGGGGCAACGGGTGGGGCGCTGTCAAGCTGAGCCGAGGGCGGGGGACGATGGGGGGCGACGGTCGTTCTGAGCGGGCCGCAGTAGGATGCGCTATATTCGTGGGCTGCTGTGGGCTTGCTGTGGGCTTGCTGCGGGCTGCTGCAGGATGCAGGCCGTATCCAACAGCGATGCTTTATTTCATGTATTTTCCGGCGGAGGAGGAGAGAGAGCAGCACGGCTTGGCTGGCGGTGCGTGCATCTGCGGTGTTTTCTTTCCTGTGCGCTGTCCTCTGTTGGTTAGATTCGACGAGACCTTTTGCACTCCCGGCATCGGTCTTCTCTACAGCATGCACTCACACGTGACACACGTGACACCCTACACGCGAGACAAGACTGTGGTCGGGGAGCCGCAGTCGGCAAGCATCCATCGCAAGCCTGTCCCATCTCATCTTTGTTCTCTGGGCTGCAAGATGCTTCCTATCCGATCCGAGGGTATTCTGCACAGACCCCGGTCCTCGCTCCCTCCCACCAACCATCGTCTTTTCCTCAGCTACTGGACCATACATACATACATACCACATATGCATACATACATATGTACATAGAGGCCCGCACAAAGAAAATATTCCGGGGGCAGAAATATCACTGTCAATGTTCTCTCTCTAAGAGTCGGCCTCCCTTCTGTTCCACTCAACGCAATCATCAAACCGGACCCCGGATCCGCCGAAGCAGTCGAGCGCGCTGCCTATCGTGAGGTCGACCTTGCCGCCGCTAAGCTGCTTGACCTCGTCTAGGTCCGACAGCCGCCGTCCGCCGCCTGCGTAGGTAACGGGGATAGAGCACCATTGCGCCAGCCGCCGTACCAGGTCCGAGTCGATGCCTTTCTGTAGACCCTCGTTGTCGGCCGCGTGCACGAGGAACTCGGAGCAATACGGCTCCAGCTGGCGGATCGAATCTGCGAGCATCGTCTCCATGAGTCGTGGCCCCCCCCTGGCAATACAACCTGCTGCTGTATCGCAGACAAGATGTAAAAAAACAAAACAAAACATGACGAAACAAAACAAAACGGACAAAGAAAAAAAAAGATACCTTGATTCACCTCCATGTCGGTTATGGTCTGCCACTTGTTCATGGCGACGAACCAGCGGTCACTATCCCGCCGGCAGCTCAGGTCGATGACGAGCTTCTCCTTGTCGCCGCCGAGGGCCTCAAGCACAGCATCCAGCCTGGCTTGACTGAATTTACCCTCGGGAAACAGAAAGGAGGTTACGATGACCTGACCTTTGCACGTTAGCTCCACCCCTTGTCTCTGCGGCGCCCCCCCTTGCCGCACCTTGGATGCACCCGCGTCCAGCCACCGGCGGGCGTTGGCGTCGGTGATGCCCCCGCCAACCTGGAGGTATCCCGGCCATGCCCGCAGCGCGTCGTGTGCTGCCTCGTCGTTGCCCGGACCTAGCATGATGACATGGGCGCCCTCGAGCCGGTTATCCCGATACAGGGCAGCATAATGCGCTGCCGGGAGGTGGGAGACGTAGTTGGTCTGCAATGCCGCCGAGGCGCTGTCGAGGGTCCCGCCGACGATTTGCTTGACCTGGCCGGCGTGCAGGTCGATACAGGGACGAAACCGTGTCATCTGTGTCGAGTTGTTTGTGAGAGGCAAAAGGAGAAATGAGCATGTATTCGCATGCGGCAGCAGAATTTTCCCTTTGCTTCCATGGCGCAGTGCTACTGTCGTGATTCGTAGGCTGCTGCGGACCGCCTGTAGGGCCTCCGAATTCAGGCTCCGATTCCGGCTCCGACGCACAGTGTACATAATCCGTACATACGACTTCTTCATCCCTTATGTACATCCATGCATACACAGAGAGACCCTTGCTTCCCATCGTCACATCTGTATGACTCGACAAACTCTCTCCCTGCCTTTTGCTACGCTGCAAATCATGATGAAGAAGCAGAATCAAAACAAAACAAAACAGACTTTCTAATCATCTACGCCCCCGTCTTGTCCTTCTTATCGCGCATGACTCGTCTCTCCGCCTCGGCCTTGCGACCTGCTTCCTTGAGCTGGGCGTCGTCCGGTCTTGATAGCTCGACCTGTGGCATCAGCGCCAAGGCGAGCACAAAGGCGAGTGCCGCCAACGACGCGCATGTGATGAAGACGACCCGGAAGCCATGGCGGTAGGCCGGTAACAGCACGCTTCGCACCCGCTCTGCCGTCTCCGGACTGGCCTCGGCAAGAAAGGTCTGAGGATCGCGTAGGAGCCTCGTTCGCGTCGCCTCGTCCAGGTCAAGAGACGACAGGTCGTGGGCCATGATGTTGTTTCTGCTTCGCTGTCAGCTTCTTCCTCATCCGTCAGTGTCAATGGGATTGAGGCCATCTCACATGATGGTCCCGGAGACGGCCAGCCCCAGCGTTGACCCGAGGTTTCGTACGAAACTGAGGCAACGACGTCAGTACACAGACTCGATCGAAGTTGTACCACACTCCTACTCACTTGCGAAACGACGTAACAACCGCCATATCGCGTCTCTCCACCCCTGCTTGGGTTGCAATCAAGGCTCTTTTTCATCGTTAGCTGGCTTTCCAAAGTGTGTAACGGGACTTCTTACGGCTGCAGCGTGTTGCCGACGCCAATGCCGATAAGCACGGCGTAGCCTATCTGCTTGTCCACACCTGTCGTCTCGTCAAGCGTCGACATCAGTCCGAGACCTACTGCCCAGCACAGCCAGCCGAAGAGGATGCACTCCCGGTAGCGGCCGACCCAGTGTACCACCAGCCCCGAGAGCGTGCTGCTAACCGTCTGTATCACGGTGATGGGCAGCAGCATCGCCCCAGCCTTGGTGGCCGAGTATCCATACACGAGCTGATAGAAGGACGGGACATAATAGACCTGCGTAACAAAGTTCCAGCCATTGATGGCCATGGTCAGGCACGCACCGTTGACGATCTTTGACTTGAACATGTGAACTGCCCCTCTCCCTGTCAGCTCTATAGACGAAAGGGCTTCGGTGGGGGATGCCTACGGGGCACCAGAGGGTATCTCGGCCCCTTCCACTGCCAAATGACAAAAGCAACAGACACGGCCGAGCCGACGGTCAGGGTGGCAATGACGTGGGCAGAGTTCCAGGCATACTCGCGTCCTCCCCACGTCAGACCCAGGATGACGACCGTCACGCCCGCCAGCGCCAGTAAAATGCCCGGGAAGTCGACAGCCTTGAGTTTTCTTGACTGCTGGTCAGTCGGGGAGTCGAGACTCTAGCTTGGGGCAACGGGGGGAACATACAGTTTCCAGTCGCCTTGGACCGTTTTCAGTGGCATGAAGAAGAGGACGCAGCCGGTGGTCAAAGCAGTCAAGGGCATGTTTAAGCGGAAGATCCATCGCCATGAGTCGGGGGACTTGGAGGAGATGGCGCCTCCGATGACGGGACCGATGCCGTTGGCGATGGCAACAACCGCGCCCTATATATAATGAGCCAACCACACAAGACCGAAGGAAAGGAGACAACAGACCAGAATGCCCTGATACTTGCCGCGTTCACGTAACGGAACAACGTCACTGACGATGAGCTGAGCGACGGTCATCAGGCCGCCTCCGCCGATGCCGGTGAATGCACGAAAGATGGTGAGCTGAAGCACCGATCGGGCGAGGGATGAGGCCAGAGAGCCGACGAAGAAGATGGCCAACCCCGTCAACAGAATAACCTTGCGCGACCAAATGTCGGACAGGCGTCCGTACAGGAGCTGGCCGACGGTCGAGGTGCTGCTGCCATCAGCCTCCACAGAAAGGGTAGGCCATAAGAATGCCAACTCACATAAAGTACCCGCCGGCTATCCACGAGACCTGATCCGTAGAACCCAAGGCGCTGCCGATGATGTACAGACTGGCGGCGAGCGTAGTCTGGTCCATCAGAGCCAGCAA
Organism: Ophiocordyceps camponoti-saundersi (nom. inval.); assembly: GCA_003339415.1. Classification (NCBI taxonomy): domain Eukaryota; kingdom Fungi; phylum Ascomycota; class Sordariomycetes; order Hypocreales; family Ophiocordycipitaceae; genus Ophiocordyceps; species Ophiocordyceps camponoti-saundersi. The sequence continues at coordinate 21,092 of PDHQ01000076.1, forward strand.
GTCGACGCTTGCGCAAGCCAGAAATATCTAACCGACCTGATCGTCAGCAGTGACGAGAGAACGACGCCGAGAGGCATCTGTCTCACGGTGATGATGGTCCGCTTGGGCACGTAATTGGTTTGCTCGTTGAACTGCGGGGGCGGACTGGACGTGTCATTACTGCCGGAAGGCTCTGATCCGGAGCTTGAGACGGCCTCCTTTCCCATGGCTGCGGTGGAATCTTGTCAGCACTGTTGAGCAGCTATGCCGATGAGGGCGTAAGCGGCCTATATATGTGGAAGGTAGAGGAGATGAGGAATCAGTGTCGAGTCAGCCTGCATCGGATAGATGTGTTTGCGAGACCAAGTGTCTGACAGAAAGAAAAAACCCCCTTCACCGACGGCGAGCGAAGCGGGAAAGCGAAGGGCAAGAAGGAAATAACCAAAAAAAAAGAGTCGGAGCAGAATATCACATGGCTCAGGGGAACCGTTCATCTGCCGGAGCCCGGAGCCGGTCCACCGGAGCTCGGACGCCGAAAGCCGGCCAAGACGACGACCCAACTGATAAACAGAAGCGAGGCAATTTCGATGGAGAAAAGAGATGACGAGAGCTTTTGAGAACGTTTAGGACCGGCTCTAGCGCGTCGATCTACGAAACCTGCTCCACCTAACAGCCGGACCGGTTCGGACCCGGAGGGAGACTTAGACGGCGGCCGGATCCTCCTTCAGGGGCTGCTGCTTGGGGAGGGGAATGAAGAAGCAGCGGCAGAGAAAAGACATAAACAAGAAAAGGAACAAAAACAAGGATAAGTGGACAAAAAAAAACGGGCGCCAACTAACTCATGCTTTAGCTTCATGTCAGCGCGCTGTGGACTACCTAGTTATCCAAGACACGATGACGCGATGGTGCCGCTTGGATAATCTGTCGGTGATTGCCGTTGCTTCTCTGAAGGCGGCACCTAGTTGGACAACTTAGCATGACCCTTATGACCCTGGTTCTTTGTACGTGGTTCGAATGGCATAAAGAAGGCTTCAGTCGTCCTGTCTTCCGTGAGATATATATATATATATATGTCTGGTGCCATGTTCGTCCGGAATCTTAGAGACAAGTCACCGCATTCCTCTCCCTCTTTCTATTCGCCTTGTCAGGGCGTGAGAACAAAAAGAAGACCGTAGCCCCTTTGTCTGCTTCGTTCCCCTTTTCATACGCAGTTTCGTCAACGATGAACAGCCTCAACGTCTACAAGGGGCCGGACGCGATCCGAGACTACTATGATCCCAATGCGTCGCCGCCCCTGCCGCTCGTTGAGATTCCGGACCGGCTCAACCCGTATCGTGGCCATGGCGTGCGAATCTACGCCAAGATGATGTCGATGCATCCGGCAAACAACGTCAAGGCCATACCTGGTAGGTTCTCTCCGTATCACAGTCTGAGCAGCTCTGAAAGGGTAACTGACGGGCCGTCTAGCTCTGAACCTGCTAGCCGAGGCTATAGAGCCGGGGAAGACGGAGACGGTGGTCGAGTATAGCTCGGGATCGACGGTGTTATCCATGTCACTCATCGCGCGTGCCCTGTATGGCGTGGCCGATGTGCGCGCCTTTTTGAGCAACAAGACGAGTTTGGCCAAGATCCGGCTGATGCAGCTGTTTGGCATCGACATGTTGGTGCTACCTACATCTCCTTCCTCTGGTCTTGCTCACTGATGGGTCTCAAAGCACCCTTTTCGGCGGTCCTTCACAGCCTGAACCAGTGGATGAGCGCGGTGGCATTCGGGCTGCGCAAAGAATGGCGCAGGAATCGGCCTCGACCGTTAACCCGAACCAGTACGGCAACGATGGCGTAAGTTCCTCTTCACTGCTTGCCCTCTGATGCTTCAACTGAAACGATGGATGTAGAACTGGCAAGCCCATGTAAAATGGACCGGGCCGCAGATTCTCAAACAGCTTCCTGAGATCAACGTCATCTGTGCCGGCATGGGAACCTCAGGTGAGAGAGCGGCCGTCACTTCATCCGCCGACGACTGGCTGACGTGTGGCAGGGACAATGACTGGGTTGGGCACGTATTTCCAGCAGGCCAAGCCGTCTGTCTTTCGTCTCGGGTATGTTGTGGCACAGACGATTTCCTCCATCTCTCGCCATCCACGGCCTTTGGTTGACCGAAGCAGGGTTTGTACCGCCCCCGGAGACCGCGTGCCGGGTCCGAGATCGTATGCGCTGCTGGCCCCGGTTGAGTTCCCATGGCGAAAAGCGGTAGATGAGATCGTGGAGATGGGCTCACACGACTCCTTCGCTCTATCTCTCGACCTCATCCGCCACGGAATCGTGTGCGGGCCGTCATCCGGCTTCAACTTGGCCGGCCTGTTCCGCTTCATCGAGAAGCGTAAGGCCTTGGACACGCTGCAGACACTGGCCGGGCCGGACGGTGACATTCATTGCGTCTTCCTCTGCTGCGATTTGCCTTATCCCTATGTCAACGAGTACTTTGACAAGCTGGGTGACTCGTACTTTGGTCCGATACACAACGAGGTTTGTCCGCTTGCCGTGTCTCCTCACTCGATGGTGAAGACTGACGACGATGATCTTGCCCGCAGGAGCTCCTTGGCGTCGACTCGTACCGTTACGACGAGAAATGGGAGCGCAAAGCTTCAGACGCGCTCGAGGATTTCTATCAAATACCCAAAACAGCTGACGACATGCTCGGACTCGCTTCAGATTCCAAGCAGGACAGCCTCATCCATCCGAAGCCAGACACGGTCGTTGTCGACCTCCGTCAGGCCGTCGACTTTGCCATCTTCCACTTGCCCTCATCCGTGAACATCCCTATAGTCGAAAGCGACAGAATCAGCCCCTTTTTCGACCCGCAGATCCTCCGTTCCCTGTGGCTTCGGCTGGAAGACACCTTCAAGACGCCAGAGCCGGCTCTCCGCTCGCTCCTCGAAGGGAAGCGCATCCTGCTCCTCTGCTATGACGGCGACAGTGCCCGCGTCTGTGCCAGTGTTCTGAGAGCAAAGGGTTACGAGGCTGATAGCGTACGTGGCGGCTTCGGCGCACTCGAAGCTTTGTCCGGCGAGCAGGCTGGCTGGTCTAAGCCGAAGACTGAGACGGCCAGGGTGGCGGCCAAAGACGATAGCTGCTTGGTTGTGTCTGTTGAGCCGGCGTCTGTGTGAAGTGTGCCATGTCTTAGGATCGGACGAACAGGTGCTCTTACTTCTTTACTGTGCTATTGTTGCATCTCATCTTCAGTGTGAAGCGTGAGAGATGATTTTCGAGGAATTTTGTGTTCATAGCTCATATACCAGTACAATACTACACAGTATCTATATACACATCATCGGGTCGAGTAGTATAGAGGTTAGTACATCATGCTCACACAAGTGTGCTGAGAACCTACCGTGAAGTCCCGGGTTCGATTCCCGGCTCGACTATTGCTTTTGCTTTTTGAATCCAACATCTGTTTCAGTTCTATTCTCATGTTCACACGCAGCTGCGTACCGTGAACAAACATGCGTTTTCCGAATCCCCATCGCGACATTCTGCCGATTCATACCTGCCTACCTACCTAGTGATTCCCTTTTTGCTTTTGCCTTGCACCCTTGTCAACGTTGGTCCGATGATATCCGTCTCGGCTGACTTAGCAGCTACAGCGTTACAGCGCTACAGCGGGGCAACGGTCTCGACGCCTCGGCTTAACAGCGTCAAGGAGCTCCCCCAAGCTTCCAAGCTCGCCGGCCCATTCGTCCATTCGTGCCACTTTCTTCCGTCAACTACCGGTATCCTCAGCCGTGTCCGTTCTAGGTCTATTCGAGATGATGAATGCTCGGATCTTGCGTCAACTGCCGACACGCCTGTCGCCCCGACTCCGTGTCAATGCCGCGCGGACCTACAGCTCCAAGCACTACATCGATACGTCTACGCCTAGACCAGGCGTTGGCCAGGGTGGGCTACTCTTCTTGAACGGCGCATCCAGAGGTGGCTGTTGATGCAATATCTCAGTGACGCTGCTTCGGCCCAAGGCTCTCAACGCCCTCTGCACGCCCTTAGTCAACGAGCTAAACCAGGCTCTCAATCATCTCAACGGGTCGGACGATGTCTCTGTCATCGTTTTGACCGGTTCTCAAAAGGCCTTTGCAGCTGGCGCCGACATCAAGGAGATGGCGCCGCTGACGTTCTCTGAGGCCTATACAAAGTCCTTCATTGAGTCGTGGTCACTGCTCACGACTCTGGTCAAGAAGCCTGTTATCGCGGCCGTGTCAGGCTATGCTCTGGGCGGTGGCTGCGAGCTGGCCATGATGTGCGACATCATCTACTGCACCGAGGATGCCAACTTTGGCCAACCTGAGGTCAAGCTCGGGACGACACCGGGGGCGGGCGGCAGTCAGCGGCTGACACGGGCCATTGGCAAAGCCAAGGCCATGGAGTTGATCCTCTCGGGTAGGTCCTTTACCGGGGTCGAGGCCGAGCGATGGGGCGTGGCGGCGCGCGCGTTCCCGTCTTATGAGGCGTTGATGGAGGAGACGTACAAACTGGCGGAGACGATTGCCGGCTATTCTCGCGTCGCGGTCATGGCCTGTAAAGAGGTGGTCAACAAGAGCCAGGATCTTTCGCTGAGAGACGGCGTCGAATTCGAGAGGCGCGTCTTCCACAGCCTGTTTGGCAGCCGGGATCAGAAGAAAGGCATGGAGGCTTTCGCCAACAAGCAAAAGGCCGAGTGGACGCACTCGTAGCTGGGTTCTTTGATACAGGTTATATAGCCCTATGTGCTATTCGTATATACCTAGGCTATACGGATAGGCCTATAGACCATCTTACCCATGTCAGCCTACATGCATATATCACCATGTACGACCAGCCAATCCGATCAGGCCGGGCATGTCAGCGCCAACAAACGCGCACAAAAGAACGTCGTCTCCGCCTGGAGAGAAGTCAGAGCAGCGATGGAGTCTCCTGGCAAGCCCAGCCTGGACCTGGAAAAGGAGTTGACGTGCTCGGTAGGCCGCTGTCTTCCCCTTTTGCCCCCTTTGCGCCAACTGACGACTAAGCGGCCCAGATCTGCACCGAGCTGCTGTATCAGCCGCTGACGCTGCTCGACTGCCTGCATACCTTTTGCGGCGCCTGTCTCAAGGAATGGTTTGGCTTCCAGGCGCTGACGACGGCGCCCTTTACTTGTCCGTCGTGTCGCAGCGCGGTGCGAGGCAGTCGACACAATGCCACAGTCGTCACTCTGCTCGACATGCTGGTGGCAGCGCATCCGGGAAAGGCGCGGTCGCAAGCGGACAAGGAGGAGATGGCGCGAAAGTATCAACCGGGAGACGAGGTGCCGCCCAAGGTGGCAGCGGGCCGGGAGTCGAGCAAGAACAACGACGACGACGGGCTGCTAGAGCAGGTCAGAGAAATGAGCCTGCGAGAGGCCATGACGCCCCGGAGACGTAACGGGAGGAACGACCGTTCGCAGGAAGACGATCAGCTAGAGGAGGAAGAGCAGCGACGGCGCCAAGTCGAGCACCAGTCATCACTAAGGTCGCTCATAGGATCGGCCGAGCGCGACATCGAGAGGGAGATTGAAGATTTTGCCCGCCAGATCCAAGAAGAAGGGCTCCTAGACGGCCTCGACCTCGATAACATCGATCTGAGCCGCGATGACGAGCTGAGCCGGCGCGTGACAGAGGCATATCGTCGCCGGCAAAGGAGAGGTCGGTCGCAGCGACAGGACGAGGCCGCCGTGAGACGTCAAAGGGCCACGTCGTCGAGTAACCGAAGCAGGCCGCCGTCGGCAAGCCTCGAGGTGCGGGGGATCCAGACCCGAAGGCGAACGGCGAGCGGCGGACGGAGCTCTACGGCGCCGCTGCTATCCGTCGGCGGCGCCACGCGACGGGCGGCTAGATCGCAGACGGAGCTCGTCCCGTCCCTGTTAGACGTCCCGGCAGCGGCGGCGCGAAATCAACGGCGCAGCTCGAGTACGCCGTCGGTGGCGGTGTTTGCGCCTCCAGGGACGGGAGGAGGTGGTGGAGGAGGAGGAGACGAGAGCAACGCTTCTTTCGCAAGCCGGGCGCCGCAGTGGAATCCTACGACAGAGTCTCGGACGGATCCTCAGCCTATCAGTCGCAACAGGCCGCAACTCTTCCCCGAACCGTCCATCAGCTGCTCGCGCTGCAGCCGACGACACATCGAATACGAGCTACACTACAACTGTGCTCTCTGCGCCGGCGGGCAATGGACAATCTGTCTCGACTGCTACCGCGCCGCCAAGGGCTGCCTTCACTGGTTCGGCTTCGGCCACGGCGCCTGGATCAAGTGGGACAAGGCCCATCAACTTGACCCGACGACGGCGCGGCCGCACGTCCTGACAGCCAGTCGTTACCTTCGGCCGCCGTCGATCCCCGGCGGCGCGGATGGTCGGAGGACGTTGACGTGGCATGATCCCAGGACGAGGCTCGAGACGGGCACCTTTTGCTCGAGGTGTCTTGCTCGGGCTAACGATTGCTACTGGCGCTGCGACGTGTGCAACGATGGGGATTGGGGGTTTTGTACGGATTGTGTGAATCGTGGGTTTTCATGCTCGCATATGCTTCTCCCTTTGGTCTATGAGTTGGCACTTTCGCAGCAGCAGCAGCAGCAGGATCAACAGCAAGAACAGCAACAAAAACAGTCGTCGACGGGCTTACGACGGCAATGGACAGGCAGGCCGCAAAGCAGCCTCGGGCCATTTAAGCCTCTACCTATCTATTCCGACGCCGTCTGCGCCGTCTGCGAAGAGACGATGGCGGCATCGCAGGTTCGATACCACTGCTTCAGCTGCTCAAGAGGAGACTACGATATATGCACCCGATGCTACAGCAGCCTCGAGACGCAGGGCAAGATCAGCGCCGAGAACGGAGCGAGCGGTTGGCGACGCTGTCTCAGCGGCCACCGCATGGCCGTCATCGGATGGGCGTCGGGAAAAGTCGGACGATGGCGATACGTCGAGCGCGAGCCCGTCGGCGGAAGAAGTCTCGTCGAGGGAGGCGTCGCCGACGACGGCACCGAGACTTGGTCTTGGCCCTCCGGTTCGGAAACTCGTCGCCGGAGGGTGACGGTCGACGTGGCGGCCTCGACCGGTGCTGTCGGTGCCGGTGTCGCGTTCCCGCCCGACGGAGGATTGGGTGTGCGTGCTCAGGCGCGTTGGGCTTGGTTCCCGGCTGCTGGGGCGGATGATGAGCTGCTTTTCCCCCGCGGCGCTGAGGTTCGTGAGGTCGAGGATGTTAATGGTGATTGGTTCTTTGGCGTGTATATGGGTGCCAAGGGCTTGTTTCCTGCGCCGTATGTCAGGGTTTTGGAGGGAGGGGAGGAGACGGAAGCTTCTTAGATGCTTCCCTATCATTTCAATGCATTACTTCATTCTCTCCGCATAAGAAGACGAAGATGACGGTGATGATGGACGAAAAGGCGTGTTCCGATGGCGTAATAACCGTCAAGAGATGACGTCATCGCCAACCTTTTCCGCGTCTTTCTTATTCTTCTTATCATCACGCCGATCTCGGCCGTCTCAGTCTCTCTCCATCTCCCACAGACATCACGACTTCAAGAACATGTTCCGTCACAGCGCCCGGCGGTTAACGCAGCAATCCGCCAATGTCTGCCTCGGCGGCGCATCCGTCGCCAATCGGATCGCTGTTTCTCACGCACAAGGCATCACACAGGGCTTCACAGGAGGTGTGTCTTGTACTCATCCATAGCTCGGCATGCCTCTGTCGATAATAGTGGGAAAGGAAAGGAAAGGAAACTGACGCGCTGGCCTTGACTAGCAATCGGGAACACGCCACTGATCCGACTCAAACACCTCTCAGAAGAGACGGGATGCACAATACTGGGAAAAGCCGAATTCATGAACCCAGGAGGCTCCGTCAAAGACAGGGCAGCATTATGGATCGTCAGCGAGGCAGAAAGGAAAGGCGAGCTGAAATCAGGCGGCACCGTCGTCGAAGGCACGGCCGGCAACACGGGCATCGGCCTCGCTCACGTGTGCAGGGCACGAGGCTACAAGCTCGTCATCTACATGCCGGACACGCAATCGCGGGCCAAGGTCGATCTGCTACGACTCCTCGGCGCCGAGGTGTTCGCCGTGCCGGCCGTGCCGTGGGATAACGAGAAGAATTACAACCATCAGGCTCGTCGTCACGCTGAGAGCGTCGATGGCGCCGTCTGGACGGATCAGTTTGACAATGTGGCTAATCGACAGGCTCACATTGACTCGACCGGGCCTGAGATCTGGGCCCAGACGGGTGGGAAGATGGACGCCTTTGTTTGCGCTACCGGTACGGGAGGGACTCTCGCTGGCATCACTCGCTTCCTGAAGGAAGAGTCGGGCGGTGCTGTTCAGTGCTACCTCGCAGACCCCCCCGGTAGCGTCTTGTACTCCGTCGTCACATCCGGCGGCAAGAGTAACGAGCGGACGGGCACGGGTAGCATCACCGAGGGCATCGGACAGGGACGCGTCACGGAGAACCTGAAGCCCGATTTGGATCTGCTGGACGGCGCATTCCACGTGCCGGATCAAGAAACCATCGCCATGGTCTATCGCTGTCTCGACGAAGAGGGCCTCTATCTCGGGGCTAGCACCGCCCTCAACGTCGTCGCCGCCAGGGACGTGGCCCGCAAGCTCGGTCCCGGTCACACAGTCGTCACCATTCTATGTGACGGCGCCTACCGATATGCCGATCGTCTGTTTTCCCGCTCCTGGCTGGCGGAGAAGAAGCTGCTGGATGCCATCCCTAAGCCGTTGCAGAGATATATAGCCCTGCCGTAGCGTATCGGGTTTCAAAGAAGACATCAAAAAACGGAGAAGAAAAATCTCGGTCACGACCCTTTTGTTATGATTTGTCTCTCCTTCTTCTGAAAGGGACTCGGAAGAGGAAAGGGGTCCGATTTCGAGACCAACCCCCTAGTAGCCACTTGCCCATCTCCTTTCTGTACTCTCTTTGAAGGCGACTGACTGTTGTCCCTAAGAAAAGAAAGGGGGGGCTTAGGCGTTACCGCCATCTTCATCTTCGCAAATGCTCACACCTTGGACTAGACTGCCCCCTCATCCGTTCTCCTCTCTGCCGGCAAGGCTTCGTCGGACGTTTCAGAAGGGCACCCTGGCCCAGACCACTTCCTCGACTCTAAGATATTTCTTACTCTTTTCACAAAAGAGTGCTTGAAGTCCTCTCGGTGCTCATGCGGCGGCCAATCCGGACGCCGGCCCATGATCTTCTCGTACACGTCGTCCCAGGTCTCATTTCGCCCCCAAGCACTCTTGACGAACTCTGTTATGTGCGCATCGATGGCATCACGCACTTGATTCAAGTACCTGGCATCGTCGCCTACCAACTCGATGGCCAACTCGCAGGCTCTTGCGGCCTGCGACACAATTTGCAAGTATGCGAATCCGTTAACACCAGTTTGTCGACCTTTTCTTCTTGTGCAATGGCTCGGGTTGATGAACTGAACTTCAGGAATTTCATCGATCTTGCTCATCACATCTTCTGTCCACAGGGAAGTAAACGTCTTCAGTTCTTCTCGAAGACTGCTCATGTCCTTTTCCACGTCTTTGCCGTCTAGCTGCTTCGCCTTGATGGCAGAGCACAACGCATAGAGGTGCAAGCCGCGGACGAGCGGGGAGTATGGAGGCTTAGGTTGGTTTTCTAACTTGAGAAGGCTGTGCTCCGGACGAAGCAGCATGTCCAAGACAACGAGTACCTGTCGATAGGCATGTATCGCCTGCTGCCTGTCGTCGCTGTTATTGTAGATCTTGGCGTTGTTTGAGAGCAAGATGCGGTGAACGAATTCCCAGCTACTGATTTTGAACCCAGTCTCTTGCCACTGCTTGGCGCATTCGATGATGGTTTGAATGTTGCCCGTCCTGTCGGCTAGACGGCACATTTTTCCAAAGTCAGTCGAGCGGAGATCTATCGATGCCTTCCTGTACCCGGCCAAGAGCGTGGCTAGATTATCCCAGTCACTTGTTGTCTGCATGTTGTAAATGGCATCCAGAAAGGCGTTTCTGTGGTTTGGGATGTCTTTTGAACGATCGAGCGGAGGGAATCGGTACTCCTGGTCCTCGACCTCGATGATGACCGGGTTCATCTCCAGTTCATCTCTCTTGTCGGCATCAAACACGAGTTTCCGCTGCTTTGGCGGGAGGTAAGCCGGGAAAATTATCTTCTCTTGAATGTTTTGCAGGACTTTGTTGAGCTCTTCATTTTCCGTCTTTCGAAAGACGGCTCGTACGACTGCAGTGACGCCCGTTAGTGATAAGTCTTTGAGTGAGCTTCACTTTTCACTCACTCCACGCTGGCGACGTCGAGCTAAACTGTCGCCGGGAACATGTCGAGAGCCTGGGAAGAATGGCGCCACGACCCACGGCGAACAGCATTGGTCGGAGCATGGTCATGTTAAGATCGATTCGTTTCTTGCCGCCTTCAAGATCATGGCCGATGAAAGCCAAGAAAAAATTATGACGTGTTCGGACAAAAGTGTGACCGGGGCCGAACGCATCAATCTTCATCGAGGCTATCATCCTCCTACCTGCTGACCTGCAATGGATCGTCCATCACCGCCGAATTAAGTCGCCTCTATACCATGAACGCCTTCGCCGTCACCGTCGCCAGACGGCCGACGAGCTGCCTCAAGGAGGTGGCATGGCAGACTCGGCACCTGACTCGAAGAACCTACGCGACGACGACAGCCTTGGCTCCTCCACGGGACCAGGGCTCATGTAGCTTGAGACAACGTGCGTACAGGAAAAGATATTCACATATTCAAATATTTGATATAAAGATTATGCTCTTCTCTTCCTCCCAGCGCTGATGGAAGAGGTCCGATAGGCAATGGAAAGGCAAAGGTTGCCGATTTTCAAGTATGGCCGCAGATGTCGACGATTAAATCGACGCCCCCGGATCCGATGCCGGCCGTGAAGCAAAAGTTCATCGACAAATTTGACATGTCTGGCGCGCGCACCCGGATCTTCTCAAAGGAGCGTCGAGATTGCGCTCGCGTGGGCGACGTTCTCATGGTAACGACGGACGGCGTTGACCCCTTTGCCGGTGTCTTCATTCAGATTCACCGCAGCGGTCCCGACACGTCCATTCTGCTGCGCGGAAATCTCATGGATACGGGTGTCGAGAGATGGTTCAAGATATACAGCCCTACCGTGACGGCAATCAACATCATCTCGAGGAGACGCAGGCGCTCTCGCAGGGCCAGACTGACGTACATGCGCCATCCCAAGCACGACATGGGTGATGTCGAGCATCTCGTCTTGGAATGGAAGAAGGAGAGGAAGGCTCTGAGTATCAGGGCGACGCAGAAGACGGACCAGTTCAAACGGGAGAAGTAGCCTGATGGTTTACTCTCTGCCTCCCGAGCTTGTATGATACCGTGAGACAAGCCACACATACACACGCGATCCTGAAACGGTCGCCATCTAGTCCTATGTAGGATCGACGGCACCCTATCGTCTTTTGCTCCCCTACGACCGATTCATGGAGAAGAGAGGAGATTCGCATTTCATTCGGATATATCTCTCCCCTTCCAATCTTGCCCCCCTTTTGCTTTTGCACTGATGACTCTTTTGAACCCCTATTCCCTGCTTTGTGACAAAGGGTGCCCTGAGCATGACGCCCCGCGACGTTGCGCAGTTAGTGGCTAACAAGGCAGACAATACAAGGCGCAACGCGCAAAGTCTGACGCTTAAAGGCAAGCTTCTGGGGCCGTCTCACCAGGCGGACAGTGTGTGTGGAGAGCAGGGAAGGGAAGGGAGACGGCCGCTTCCGGCGGCAACAACAAGCTAACTTGTCAAAGTCAGAAAGGACAGGGTAGTTTTAGATGCTGTCGGTAGAGTCTATGCTAAACTATCCAGGCAGCTCTAGAGCAAGCTGACAAGCGAGGTGTGAGCGCATCAAGTTTCATGCGGACGGACCGCCGCTGTGCCCTGCGTCAATGCTAGCTATCATGACAGGACGGCGCCGAGAGGATGGGCTTCCCGAAGCAGCGGAAAGCGTTTGTGTTCAGCAAAACTTGGCCTCGGCGTCTCTGACCTTTCCGACCGAATAGAGGATGGGGAAGAAATTGACGGTTGCCTAGCCCGTTCTCTTGGACGGCCTATCCGGGCTCGCCCAGGGGCCTTTCGAGAGGTCTTCGTGAAGGGTGGTCCGGGGGAATTTGTTGGTCATCTCGGCGACTGTGGCCGGCGGCTGTTTGACTGCGAGCTCGCGAATTGCCTCGACTTGGGCTTCGTCCCACTTGGTCGTCTCCGAGTCTTCGGTCCATACCGTCGTATCGCAACAGATGATGGTGCCAGTCTCGATCTCGCACTGGTACATGGCCGGCTCCCAGCTCTTCTTGGGCCTGTCGTACCAGCAGGTCCACAGCTGGACGGCGAACTTGTACAAGTGACCGGCCGTCTCGGGCTTGAAGGTGAGGTCGCCGAAGAGAAACCACAGCTTGTCCGTCATCTTGACGGTGAGGGCCGTCGTGAACTCTCCCTCGAGGACCTGGGTCAGCGGAGGAGGGGCGCGGGGGTCCTGAGAGTTGCCGTCGATGCTGGATAGGATGAGTCGGGCTTGATACATGTGTGGCTGGTTGCCTTCGGATCGGTGCTCGCGAAAAGACACCATAAGAGGAGGCTTCATCGGTTCGCCGGGCTTGACGAACAGAGGTAGCGACACCTCGATCACGTTGTTCCGCTGGATGAAGGCCTCCATCGGGGGCCGGGAGCAGAGCTCGGTGTTATATATCTCGTTGCGTGCGTTTGACTGATGAGAAAGAGGGTGAGGCTTATCGCGAGAGATGGGGGGAAAGGAGTTGAAGATGGCAGTTGACGAGAATCCGGGATGTAAAAGCGTTGGATGAAGAATCTTTATATCTGGGCGGAAATTGCCATCGCATCACAGACAGACGGTTTACGCCACTTGCTGAGCCGTGAATACAGACATTCAAGACTTGACAAGCAGACGAACGGCCGTTTACAGACTTTCTTTTGAAATTTTCGCTCCTTGCTCCCTTTCACGAGGCGAGTCTGCATCTACTGTCGTGCCACCGAACGTCACACGGGATTCGCATCTCCCGTTCACCAAAGCTCAGCCAAGCGGCCAGCGGCAGGCCATCATAGGGTAGACGAACGGGTAGCCTATCTCACAGGACAGTTGCTCACCTGGAAACAAACAAAGAGGTGAATATCAAACATGATGAAGTGTAAAAAAAAACACCAAGAAGAAGTAATTACTCATGACTGGCTGGCCTTGCTCCATAGGATTTACAGAAACAGAGCCCCGGTCCTGGTCAGACAAGAAGCTTTTGCTCCCCCAAAAGGCCAAGGCAGATCGATAGACAATGACAGCTTCGGAGCCTGCAGGAGCTTGTCTGCCTTTGCGGAAGAGGGGTGCTTCCCTTCTCGTCGAACCAGGCTCATCCCAACCCAACATGAACAACGAGACGGAGTCAGAAAGCTTGGGACGATTTGGTTTCAGGAGGCAGCCCCCGAGTCCGAATCCGCGTCTCAGCATAGGGAAATCGGCGCATTGAAACAAGACGCTGGCCGCGGGATGGAGGGGAGGGGAGGAGAGAAAGGGGATAAGTCGCATGACGAGAGGCGATTCGGATGCCGAAGCCAGGAATATAAACGACTCGACCATCCGGGGCTTTTTTTTTTCCCTCGCCTTTTTTCCTTTTTCCTTTGACGGTCGAAGGAGCGTGGTCGTCGAGTGTCTCAGATCTATCCCCCCCCCCGTCCCCCCTTCACTCTATCTTCTTGTCCCTTCCATCCCGCTCGTCTACTAGCGTCCGCGATCGTGGAGCGAGAACAAGAGACACGTCATTTTGACCAGCGCGTGAAAGCGAGAGAGAGAGAGAGAGAGAGAGAGAGAAAGAGAGAGAAAGAGAGGGCGGCGACTATCAGAGAAATACATACAGAGAAGACAAGCGACGAACAAGACGAACAAGACAAATTCACTCGGTCGACTCACCGATTATCGATAAGCCATTGTGAAGGAAGAAAACAAATAAGAAATAAAAAACAACAGTTCCGACCCAGGCAGGCGCCTGCCTTGCATTACAGCAGGCCTTGCATTGCTGCAGCAGCACCCTTCTTCCCCTCCCCCCTCCCACACGTGAGTGAGCCAGGTCGATACTTTGGACGCGGTACCTTGCGTCCTCGACCCCACTGAGCAGTACCTAACAGCTTCTGCTCGGTTAGGCAGTCGTCCACCAGTTCCCGGCTAGACCATCAAGTACCCGACACCCTTGCCCTTCTTCAACGGTACAGGGCACCCTTGTCCCCCCTTATTTTTCCTTCCCTTTGTTGGCAGCGGGAGGCCTTGCCCCCCCTCTAAAACCTGCCCAATGGCGGGGACCGCTCCAGCGGAGCCCGGCAACGACGATGGCGGCGTCGAGCGCTTCCCCCAGCTCTACGGCGACTCTGGCTGCGACGTGGCCGACGATTCACTCCTACTGCTTCACGACGACCGACGCTGGTCTTATAGTTACCGGAGGCTCAGCGGAGATTGTTTCCCCGCCTCGCCCAAATCTTCCCGTTCGACGACCGTCTCTAGCGCGTCGACGGCCGCCACCAGCTTTGCCGACTTCGCGCCCGTCACCCCCACCCTTCAGCGCAGTCGGCGCGATAAGGAGCAGCTGCATGCCGCGCGCCAGCAGCGCTCTGTTCGCGACAGGAAGCCGTTGGCATCGTCGACAAAGTCTAAAAGGGCACGCCGTTTCCAGACTCGCAGTAGCCCTGCCGCTGCCCTCGCTGCCGTCGAGCCCGTCCATGACCAGGGCCTCGTCAGGATGACTTTTACCGAGCAGCAGCGCTGGATCACGGTCCAGCAAAAGACATTTACCAAATGGTGCGTCATCTCTCTTTCTCTTCCTTTCTCGCTCCCTCTCCTCTCTCTCTCTCAAAGTTCCTCTCCCTTGCTGACAGCCCCTCCTAGGCTCAACACCAAACTGGTGGCCAGAGAACTCGAGGTCAAGGACCTGGTTCAGGACCTCAGCGATGGTGTAAGTTTTCCTGCAGGTCTCTCTCCTGTCATGGACTCGCTGCTGACACCACCTGCAGGTGATGCTCATTCATCTCCTCGAATGCCTCTCCAACGAATCCCTCGGCCGATACGCCTCCAAGCCCAAGCTGCGAGTGCAACGATTCGAAAACGCAAATCTCGCCCTCAACTTCATCAAGTCGAGGGGCATCCAGATGACCAACATCGGCGCCGAGGACGTCGTCGACGGAAATCGCAAAATTGTCCTCGGTCTTATCTGGACACTGATTTTGCGCTTCACAATCAGCGACATCAACGAAGAGGGTCTGTCGGCCAAGGAGGGACTACTATTGTGGTGTCAGAGGAAGACGGCGTGCTACGACGAGGTTGAAGTGCGAGACTTTAGTGGCAGTTGGAACGACGGCCTGGCCTTTTGCGCCCTCCTCGACATCCACCGACCGGACCTCATCGATTTTGACGCCCTCGACAAGGCCGACCACCGCGGCAACATGCAGCTGGCCTTTGATATTGCTCATGAGGCCATTGGCATCCCGCGCCTGCTCGACGTCGAAGATGTATGCGATGTGGCCAAGCCAGACGAACGAAGTCTCATGACGTACATTGCCTACTGGTTCCACGCCTTTTCGCAGATGGAAAAGGTGGAAAACGCCGGCCGGCGCGTGGAAAAGTTTGTGAACAACATGCAGGGCGCCTGGGAGATGCAGAGCGCGTACGAGCGACGCATGCGCGAGCTGCTCAAGTGCGTCCGCGTCCAGGTCGAGCGGTGGCAGCAGGCCAAGTTCGAGGGCACCTACACCGACGCCAAGGCGCAGGCCAACGAGTTTGCCGGCTACAAGAGGGGCCAGAAACGAGACTGGGTGGCGGAGAAGAGTGACCTGGCTACGCTGCTGGGCAATATCAAGACGAAGCTGGGCACGTATCGGCTCCGCCCGTACGATCCGCCGGCCGACCTGCGGTTGGAGGTTCTGGAGCAGGACTGGGCAACGCTGACGCATACGGAGATGAAGCGGGCTCAGCTCATCAACGAGACGATACGGGAGTGAGTACTTTTCTTTTAGTTTCTCTTCCTCTTTTCTTCTCACCCCCTTTTCCTCTCTTTTCTTACTGATGACTCCTGACTGACTCTTTACTCGTAGCATCAAAAACGCCCTCCGCAAGTCCTTTGCCGACAAGGCCAACGATCTGGCCATGGCGCTCAACACGATGCAGCTCGCCATCTCCGGGCTCGACGGCGACGTCGAGGATCAGCTGCACCACGTGCGCCGGCTGAGTGATAACCTGGCGCCGCTGGACCGCTACCTCGAGACGATTGCGGCCGTCGACGCCAAGTGCCAAGAGGCCAATATCGAGGAGAACGACTTCACGACGTACACGTACGACGAGCTTTCGTACGAGCTGGGGTTGGTCAAGTCTTCGGTGCAAAAGAAGCTGTCGTTCTTGGAGAACCAGATGGTGGCGCGCAACATGACGAACCTGACTCCGATCCAGCTCGAGGAGTTTGAGAGCGTCTTCCGGCACTTTGACCGCGAAGACACCAACTCACTGCAGGAGCTCGAGTTCAGCGCGGCGCTGGCGTCGCTCGGTCTGGTCTTTTCCGAGGATGAGATGCACGATTACTTTCTCGAGACGTCCAACGGGCGCGACTACGTCACGTTTGAGCAGTTCATCCGCTTCATGGTTGAGGCGACCGAGGACCAGAATACGGCCGAGCAGGTGTTCCAGTCTTTCCGCGAGGTGGCCGACGGCAAGCCGTACGTGACGGAGATGGACCTGCGGCACAGCCTGGTGCCGGACGAGGTGATTGACCGGCTGGTGGAGATGATGCCACCGCACTCGGGGCCGGACATGTCGGCAGACCGGGGACAGGCGCAGTACGACTACATTTCCTTTATGGAGAAGCTGATTAACGAAGCGGACGATGGGGTGAGGCCGTGTGTGAACGGAATGGCGTAGGTTTGGTTTGCGATCTTTTCATCTTTCTTTCCTTGAAGATTCTTTATGTTGTTATATTTTTTTATCTCCTCTTCTTTTTCTTATTCTTCCTCTTGTGTGTTGTCCGACGCGGCGGCTGCGTTTTGCTTTCTGCTCTGCTTAACATGCTTTACATACAGGTCGGAGCAGTTCTCGGTGGTCTCTTTCGATGTCGGTATTACATCTTTTAGTGTTTACGCGAAAGCTCTCGTCTGCTGTGTCTGTAAGATCCGTCTTGCTAGTGGGAAGGGAAAGGAAGCTTGGAGCGATGGGAAGAGGATCGAGAGTGTTATTGCCGTCGACGAGAAGGTATTAGGTATGGAAAGAATACAAACATCAACTGTTGTACTCCGTAGGCATATCTACTCACCTCTGTAAGTGCTACCACGACATGTGAAGGGGGAAGGGCTCTCTTCGCTCGCTCTGTGTATTTCTGTGGCAGACCATGGATGATACGAGCTTGTTGTTGCTGTCAAACTCCCCCTAAAGCGCAGCACCTCATGCCGTAGACGGAGGGGAGGCCCGAACTCCCGATAGGGGGTTTCTTCAGGGGCGAGGTCTTCAGAGGCGGGGCGCTTAGGCGGGGTGAGGGGTCCCCTAGTCGCCGCACTCCGCAGCCCCGCCGCCGTCACTGTCCACTGGTATTTTGCTTTCCTTTTTTCCACCCGCGTCCCGCCCATTAGGCTATTGCTTTGCTTTCGCTCGTGAATGAATTGACTCTTGCGAATTGAGGAAGAAGCAGAGAGAGGCAGAGAGAGAGAGAGAGAGAGAGAGAGAGAGGCAGAGAGGCATCGCCCATCATGCTCCGTCTACCGCGCCTCCTCGTCTCGTCGCCGGCGTCTCGGCGCTTCTTCCACCACAGCGGCGGCGCCCGACGGCGGCGGTTAACGGCCGACACTTACCCGAACCTGCGACGAGACGAGGGCTTCAACCGGCTGACGGCGCAGGACGTGGCTTCGTTCCGACAGATGCTTGGAGACGGCGCCGTCGTCGAGGCTGGAGAGGATGAGCCGCTGGCGGCCTACAACGAAGACTGGATGCACAAGTATCGCGGCCAGAGCCGGCTGGTCCTCCGGCCGGCGTCGACGGACGACGTGCGGCACATCCTGACGCACTGCAACCAACGTCGGCTGGCCGTCGTGCCCCAAGGGGGGAACACGGGTCTCGTGGGCGGGTCGGTGCCTGTCTTTGACGAGATCGTCGTCAACATGGCTCGCATGAAGACCATTCATTCGCTCGACGAGACCAGCGGTTGTCTGGTCCTGGACGCCGGCTGCGTGCTCGAGACGGCCAGCGATTATCTCGCCAACCGCGGTTTCATCTTTCCCCTCGACCTCGGCGCCAAGGGCTCGTGTCAGGTCGGAGGCAACGTCGCGACCAATGCCGGCGGCTTGCGGCTTCTGCGGTACGGCAGCCTTCACGGCTCCGTCCTCGGTATGGAGGCTGTTCTGCCGGACGGCACCGTCCTCGACGACCTCTGCACGCTGCGAAAGAACAATACGGGCTACGACCTCAAGCAGCTACTCATCGGCGCCGAGGGCACGCTCGGCATCATCACCAAGCTGGCTATCCAGTGCCCGCCTCGTCCTTCGGCCGTCAACGTGGCCTACCTCGGCCTCACCTCCTTCGACGCCGCCCGCCACGCGTTCCGCGAAGCTCGCGCCCGTCTTTCCGAGATCCTGTCGGCTTTCGAGCTCATGGATCGCCGCAGCCAGCAACTGGTTCAAATCGCCCGCTCCGATCAACGCCGTCCGCTCGAAGACGGCGGCCTCCCCTTTTACTGCCTCATCGAGACGAGCGGTTCCGACGCCACTCACGACTACGAGAAGCTCGAGCGCTTCCTCGAGCACGCCATGTCCGAGGGCATCGTCGCCGACGGCGTCGTCGCCCAGGACGCCACCCAGGCTCGCGACCTGTGGGCGTGGCGCGAGTCCGTACCCGAGTGCGTCGGTCGCTGGGGCGGGGTATACAAGTACGACGTCTCCATCCCCCTGCCCCAGATGTACGGCCTCGTCGAGGACGTCCGTGCCCGTCTGGCGGGCATGGGCCTGCTGGCCTCTCCTTCCGACGACGCCGACCCGGACCCCGATACGCATCCCGTCCGCGCCGTCATCGGCTACGGCCACATGGGCGACGCCAACTTGCACCTCAACGTCGCCGTCTCGCAGTACGACGCCCGCGTCGAGCAGGCTCTCGAGCCATACGTCTACGAGTGGATCGGCGACCGAGGCGGGAGCATCAGCGCCGAGCATGGCCTGGGTCTGGCCAAGAGGGACTTCTTGCGCTACAGCCGAAGTGGCACTATGATTGCTCTTATGAGGCAGATCAAGAAGCTGTATGACCCCGTGAGTCTTTTCTTCTTCTCCTTCTTCTCCTTCTTCTCCTTCTCCTTCTCCTTTCTTTTGTCCTTTTTTTCTTCTTTCCTCTTCCTTTCAAAGTCCTTCTGCTTCTTAGAAGTTTGTCTTATATGCCTACCCTATACCCCCCTTGTTTTCCCACCCCGTCGTTCCCTCCTGTACACGTCTATCTGCCCAGCCGCTGACATGAGAGACAATCCCCGGGAGGGGGGGAGGAGGTCTATCGGTGGCCGCTCTCGGGCGAGGCGAATGGGGATTGCCGTGTGAGAGAATCGAGGAAGAGGAGGATTTGAAGAAGCGGACCGCTGACCACCACCAACCCCCCTCTCGTCGTCTCTACGACATAGAATGGCATCATGAACCCATACAAGTACTTGTGATATTTACATTCATGCATATACCGGATCGAAGAGAGTCGATCCGTCTCTACATATGTACCGACACAGGATAGAAGAAGAGAAGAAGGCAGAAGAAGACCTCTGTGATTTCGCCGTGCCGCAGCGCGAGTAATAGCGGGCCAATAGCCGGACGATCGGTCAGCCTGGCCAATCCGGCCCTTTCTATCTCCCCGAGGCTTGTCCTCAAGCTCCGCCCGTTGTCCTTTGTCATCCTCTTTCACGCAGCTCAGCCATCGTTCCGGGTTTCGTAACTCATCACCCTTGTAACCGACTTCGTGATAAGTAGCGGAAAAAAAGGGAAAACCAGTAACAACATGGAAGGAAGAAAAAAAAAAAAGAACACGATCCAAGACTTAAGGGACCTTTCTCACTGACAGTAAGAAAAGAAGAAAGAGTCCCTTTCGTTTTTAAACACCCCCCTTTTTTGCCTTGTCGTCAGTAGCCCTTTAGACGGACCATTGCCTGGGCATCTTTGCAAGACAAGAAGCGAAGAAAAAGCAAAGCGAAAAGAAGCAAAGCACCTTGATTTCTTCGCCTCTTCGCCCAGACAACGCCAAAGGAAAAAATAAAACAAAAAAACAAAACCAAGGTCCCTTTTTTTTTCCCACCTCAAAGACACTCTTCGGCGTCTCCGGTGATAAGAAGAGAAGCAGAGAGAAACAGAGGAAAAAAAACAAGTAGGTACGAAAGGTAAGAAAAGGGACCTTGTGTTGATAATGCTCCGATGCCAACGCGCTCTTCGTCCGGTGAGAGAGGAAGAAGGGATGGGGGGGGGGGGGGGGACAAGGGGGGGAAAGGGGAGGGAGGAGGAGAAACAGAAAAGAAAAATGAAAAGAAAGCGCCCATGCCGTTTCTCTCCCCCTCGCCTGCGTCTGGTTCTTGTGGGGGGGGGGGGGGGGGAGTTGGTTAGCTTGAGTGAACAAAGGTCGGCCTTTTCGTCCCAGGGCCTTTCGTCGAGGGGCGGCAACAGGGACGAAAAAACGCAAGGCGGCAGCGGCATGGGAAAAGGGAAAAAAAAGCTGCCAAGCCACACGGGTCATGACACGAGCCAAGAGGTGTGTCCTTTTTTATCCTCCGGTTCCTTGCTTTGTCTTGTCCATGAGTTTGAGCTAATTTCCACGCCTCTTTGTCTTCTTTCTTCCATATTTTCCTCTCTGGAATTTTCTTCTCTGACGAGCCTGTTGATGGAGTCGGCTTTCCGCTTATCGAGTAAGCCTTCCCTCACTCTTCGGCTCCGGTAGGTTGAATAGGGGGGATGGGGGGGGGGGCAAGGTGAAATCGGGAGAGGATAGAAGAGAGGTGAAAATGGGGACGAAAAGGGGGGGCCAAAGACGGGAGAAGAAAGAGGGGATATGGGGGGAAAAGAGGCGGGGACGGACGTCTCGGCAACCTCATTCGTCCCTCGTGGGAACGATGTCCGGTTCCCACGCCTCGTCACGTAACCGAACGCGACGACCCTTTGGGATGAGAGGATGGGGAGGAGGGGGGGGGGTCCCTCAACCGGTTTTCCGTCCTCCGTTCCGCTTCACCCCTGGCTCGCAGTGACGGAGCGAATACCGTGGAGGAGGGCGTAGGCCGCAAACTCAGGCCACCGGTGTGTGGGGTTTCCACGCAGGCAGATGTCGCTCGTGGACGTCGCCTCGCGCCCGCAATAGGGGCCCGCCACTATATAGGGCCAGGCATGTAAGATGATGGTCCGAATTGACGGTTTGTCGATGCCAGCCTGACTGCTTAGTCTCGACCTTTGTTTGTTCTTTGAGAACGAGAGATTGCGTGTGTGTTTGTGTGTGCTTGTGTGTATGTCTGCGTATAAAGAGCCAGGAAAACTAAGAGAAAGAGAATCTCTTTAATTGACAATCATGGTCGGCGTTCCGGGCAAGTACAAGGGTTGCGAGACGTGCCGCCGGCGCAGAGTCAAGGTGAGTACTTTCTTCGGATTGCCGCTCGGGTCAGCCCCTTGTCGGGTGGCTGACGGGCTATTCGGGCTTCAGTGTAGCAACGAGAGGCCGTTTTGCAAGAATTGCGTCAACAACGGAAGGCAGTGCGAAGGCTATGAACGTGAGCGCGTCTTCATTACCGGCACTCTCGAGACCAAGGGACGAGTGGCTTCTCATCCGAAAAGGGCCGGCTCGACCAGCAAGCACAGAAACAGGGCTGCGGCCGGCGTGCGAGCGAGTTCCAAGCCACAAATCGCGCCGACGAGACCGCTCACCTCGGCGTGGGACGACTCGGTTACGCTCTCGGGTCATGGCGTCGAGGCCTCGGTCCGACTGACGGCTCTTCAGACGAGCCTACAAAACGTCGTCGACCGGCGCACTGATGACCATGCCGGCATCAGTCTCTCGCTGCCCCCGTTCGTCGCTCCGGAGCTGCAGCCCCAGGCCGGCGAGCTCAATGCAAAGGCCAGATGCTTGGTGCGTATGGGAGGCGTCTACGATGCGCACGACCTCACCGATGGATACTGCGCCTTTCTGTTCGAGGTAATGCCGTTCGAAGCCTGGTGTATGCGTCCGGTAAGGCTGAATCTAGATGCGTAGCAAGGCCAATGCCATGAACCGTCGAACAACTGCGCCGAACCTTGGGACTCCCATTCGCAACAGGCAAGTCTGGTGAAGCGGCTAGGACCCAAGAGCTTCACCACGTTCCCCAACCATCAGTATTTCGTGAGAGTTTATCGACCCCTAGCTGTGAGCAAGCACCCCTTTGTTTCCAGGATAGGGTGACAGGAATGACGCTGACGGGTGGCCTCCCAGGTCAGCCTCGCCTTGTTGGGTCGTCGGGACTGCTTCCTTTCGGAACAAGAATGGATGACGACGCCGTGGACCGGCCATCCTAAGTCGCCGCTCGACCGGCTGTTCGACGTCGTGCTACGTCTGCCGTCGATATTGGCTACAGCCGACGATTTGCTGCCGCTGCCGGCAACCATGACCAGACGCATCCGGGCGCAGGATCTGCTGCAGGACTGCCTCATCATAGAGATGCACTTACACGAGTGGCTCCAGAGCGTGACGACGGGCGCCGAGGGCCAGCACGCCCCGTACTGGTCCCAGGAGGAATCCGGCGGCGAGATCCCGTTTGCGAATCCGTACGCTTTCAGGGACGGCCTCGCCGCGCTTATGATGCTGTACTACTGGATGGCCCTGATACCATTTCACCGATGCATCGACAGTCTGCACGAGGCCATCTTCCAGCCGGTCGTCGACGCCTACCCCAACATGTGGCCCGACCTGCCGCCGAACCTGCAAATCGACCCGTCGCAGTATCAAGACGGGCGTGAGCTCGCCGCAAACATCTGCCGCGGTCTCAACGCCGCGCTCGACACGACGACGCAGCCCGACATTCTCGTGGCGCCCATGACGGTGGCAATGGAGTTTTACCGAAATATCAACGCCACATCACAAGATGGCGTTCTCGAAATCCTCTGGCTCGAAGCTTTCCAGAGAAAATTGGCCTTTAAGGTGCAGTACATTGCAGGAGTCTTGCAGCAGCAGCGGTGGGTCGAGGTTGCTAGATATTGAATCATGAGCTTCGTGAAGTCGACGGACGTATAACGTCGGCTAAAGACGGTGTTTGGTTCTTTATGATTGCGTCGGCGTTCACGGCAGCCAGCCTGTCTGATATGCTATAGTCGAAGCGGAGAGCTGGCTTTTGGTACAAGTCCAAGGATCAATAGAAAGAACTACAGCCGAATGGGAAAGCAGGCCATGCAAAGAGAATCTCATGGTCTTAGAATGTGTTGAGAGAAAGGGGTGAAGTTGGAAGGACGTCGGATTGGTTACATAAGCTGCTTGTGTACGGATAGATTGAGTGTTTATTCACGGCTGGCTCGGGAATATCATTTATCCGCTTAGCTGCTGTTTGTGCCTCTGACGTTGGAATCAGGCGATGATGAGAAGCTCTTTTCTAGGTATCCGCAGTGATTAAATATCTTAAATATAAGATGCGTCGACTTACTCATCAAATTTCGTAAACTCATATCTTTCAATATCGTGAATATTCTCGTTGGTTTTGTTGTATGTACTTATGTATGTAAAAGCTCCCCCCTTTTTCAGTCATTGAAGCCCTAGGGTAGGTTCAATTGCTGCGCCGGTGACCATGTAAACATGTACCAAGTGACTTCTGCTCCAATCTCAAGGCTGCCAGTGTGACGAAGCAACTCTCATCGTCTGCAAACTCGGCCATCCTAGCACAGGAACGCGGAGACACAACTTGTTCCTCTGCTGAAGCTCTCGGAGATTCCGTCAATCGAAATAAAGCTCTTGTCGCATCCACAGCCATGGCTTCAGGCTACGACAGAGCTCTATCCGGTAAGCTCCCCCCCCCCATTCCGAAGTGGCACTGGCTGGGTAATTGCTGATGCAGTCAATTAGTTTTCAGGTTTGACGCCCTGCCGACAACGATAGACGAACGCTTTCCTGACATACCTTCAGCCCTGATGGACACGTCTTTCAAGTCGAGTACGCAGGCGAGGCTGTCAAACGAGGTTCGCATGGCTCCCGCTTCGCGAAACGATGGATAGATACTTACCGTGGGTGGCTACAGGGACATGTGCCGTTGGCGTCAAAGGCAAGGAGGTTGTTGTTCTCGGTTGCGAGAAGCGGTCGGCGATGAAGTTGCAAGATACGCGCATCACGCCCTCTAAAATCCAGGTCTTGGATACCCACGTGGCCCTTGCTTTCGCCGGGCTCAATGCCGATGCTCGCATCCTCGTCGATAGGGCGCGGGTAGAGGCCCAGTCCCACCGTCTGTCCGTCGAGGACCCTGTCACTGTCGACTACATCACCAAATACATCGCCGGAGTACAGCAGCGCTACACGCAGGCCGGTGGTGTGCGGCCCTTTGGCATCAGCACCCTGGTAGTCGGCTTTGACCCGGGGAGCCAGGTGCCTAGACTCTTTCAGACGGAGCCCTCCGGCATTTACTCAGCATGGTGAGTTGCGCGCTGGCTCGTCTTCCTCGCCCCCGCTAAATTCCGCCTCACAGGAAGGCGAATGCCATCGGGCGGTCGAGCAAGACGGTTCGTGAGTTTCTCGAGCGCAACTACAAGGAGGACATGGATCGCGAGGCCACCATTCGGCTGGCCATCAAATCACTGCTCGAGGTGGTACAAACCGGTGCCAAGAACATCGAGATCGCGTTAACTGCTCCGGGTACGCCCTTACTGATGCTGCCCACGGAAGAGATTGAGGGCTACGTCAAGGAGATTGAGCAGGAGAAACAAGAGGAGGCTGCCAAGAAGAAGACGGGTCGCGGACCTGGAACTGGGAGCGCCGCTATCCCGACGAGGGCTCAGGACGATCCCACGGCAGACTAGAACCGCCATCCATGATGTGCCGGCCTGTGCAATCGACGGATTTGATTACACCGTCTTCTCCGAATCGTGATTCATCTTGCTTTCGTACCTATCTACACAGCGATTTATGTACATTTTCCACCAAAAGTAATCGTACAAAGGCAAATTAGACAAGCCAAGCCTGTCCGCCGAAACGCAGTAATCCCCCCTCCGAGTAACATGACCAGAATGAGGGTCAGCCCAGCTTATCTGCGTCATCGTCGGGATCGAATATAGTCCTCATCTTCGTCTGCTTGGTCCTCTCGTCCTTGAGCATCTTGCTGTTCATCCGTACATCGTCGCTCTCCACAGATAGGGCGGCCTGAGGCGTCTTGGCCTCGATGACGAAATGGTTGTCGCAGTGAGGGCAGTATTCGTCGCTCTCCTCAAACTCCTGCGCGTCTTTCCGAAAGCATTTCTTGCATTTCTTGCAGGCAAAAGTCATTTCGAGTGACTGAAGTAGCGGATGGTTCTCTTGTTCCTTGTGACATTCGGCGCAGTCGAACCACTTGCGACCTTGAGTACGGCGCCGGCGTCAGCGTCTTAGGTCTTCCAGGTGGGGGGGGCAAGGACCATCGTCGTACAGCAAGGGGATCGGATCGCGACCTGCGCGTTGAGAATGTGTTTGCTGCTCTTTCATAAGTATCGCATCCTTCTTACATCAGTGCCAGGCCTTATGTACGAACCACATGACGCGAATGCCTGGATAAAGCCTTCAAGAAGTGCCGTAGACAACGCAACTCGACTGGGCGTATCCGTAGGAGTTAGCCTTATCGCGTAAGTTCTCCGTCGTAGACCTTATTAAGATGAGTAATGAGTCTTACCTGCTTTGTCAGCGGCCTTCTAGTGTATGCTCATAGTCTTCTGCAACTACAGTCGACAACTCGTCTCATCTGTCCACCTCTTCTTCTCCCTTCTTCCCATCTTCGGGCTACCATCAGCCGCCTACGGCATCGCGAGAAAATGCCTCCGAAAAGGAAAGCCGGTGCTATCGCGCCAGGAGGCCCCAAGGCAGGAAGAAGCTCGCGGCTATCGACGCCAGGAGCAGCAACTCCTCGAAGCCTAGAGCTCAACGACGAGCCTGAAGAAGACGATGCACCTGTTGATGAGGTGCTGGAGAGGGACATCGACATGAACATAGACAGATTCTCTCTCGATAAATATCAGAAAAAGCACACCATTCCTGAGCCACTTCCACACATATTCGGCGACCGTGACTTCTCGTACCTGGAACTTAAGAAAGACCACCGGAATCGGCCAATGTGGATCGATCCGAAGAAGGGCAGGATCATATTGGAGAGCTTCAACCCACTGGCGGAGCAAGCTTCGGACTTTCTCATCACAGTTGCCGAGCCGCTTTCCAGACCGCAGTTTATGCACGAGTATGCTCTTACGACGCATAGTCTGTACGCCGCGGTTTCCGTCGGGCTCTCTCCTGATGATATCATAAACACGCTCGATCGGTTTCTCAAGACGGTGCTCCCAGTCGAAATCCGGGACTTCATCACAAGCTGCACCCAGAGTTATGGCAAGGTCAAGCTGGTGCTGAAGAATACCAAGTATTACGTCGAGTCGCCGGATCCCGGCATGCTACAAATACTACTCAAGAACCCCAAAATTGGACCCCTTCGCGTACAGGGCACGGAAGAAATCACGACTTCGGCCGCCCCGAAGATTGGCGGCCTCGTCATCCCCGGAACGAAGAATGCGGCCGGTGTGAAGCAGGCCAGCGGCTTGCAGCCTAACGACGGAGAGCAGAACAAGGATGGGCAGCAGGTGCAAGAGGGAGACGCGCTCGCGACACTCAACGAAGAAGATGATGATGATCAAGAAGTCACTCACTCTTTCGAAATCGCTGACAAGGACGTCGAAACGGTGCAGAAGGAGTGTCTGAACCTCGGCTACCCTGTACTGGAAGAGTACGATTTCCGGCGAGATCAGGTCAACCCAGTCCTCGAGATTGACCTAAAGCCCGGCACGCAGATCCGTCCATATCAGGAGAAGA
Source organism: Ophiocordyceps camponoti-saundersi (nom. inval.) (assembly GCA_003339415.1). Lineage (NCBI taxonomy): Eukaryota > Fungi > Ascomycota > Sordariomycetes > Hypocreales > Ophiocordycipitaceae > Ophiocordyceps > Ophiocordyceps camponoti-saundersi. The sequence goes on from PDHQ01000076.1 coordinate 48,145, forward strand.
GCCTGAGCAAGATGTTCGGCAACGGTCGGGCTAAAAGCGGCCTTATTGTGCTGCCCTGTGGTGCGGGCAAGACGCTCGTCGGCATCACGGCCGCGTGTACCATCAAGAGGGGCGTCATCGTGCTGTGCACTAGCTCCATGTCGGTCGTTCAATGGAGACAGGAGTTTCTGAAGTGGTCCAACATCAACCCGGACGATATCGTCGCTTTCACCTCGGACTCGAAGGGATCCGTTTTCACCGGGAGCACGGGCATCATCGTCACCACCTACTCGATGGTGACCCAATCGAGGGCCCGATCGTACGACGCTGACAAAATGATGAAGTTTCTGACGGGCCGCGAATGGGGCCTCATGCTGCTGGACGAGGTGCACGTCGTACCGGCCAACATCTTTCGCAAAGTGACGTCGTCTATCAAGACGCATTCCAAGCTGGGCCTGACAGCGACGCTGCTGCGAGAGGACGATAAGATTTCTGATCTTAACTTCCTCATCGGGCCCAAGCTCTTTGAAGCGAATTGGATGGAGCTCTCGCAGCAAGGGCACATTGCGCGGGTGCAGTGTGCCGAAGTGTGGTGTTCGATGCCGACCGAGTTTTACGACGAATATCTGCGGGCTCCGTCGCGGAAGAAGAACCTGCTGTACATTATGAACCCGCGCAAGTTCCAGGCGTGTCAGTACCTGATCAACTACCACGAGTCCAGGGGCGACAAGATCATCGTCTTCTCGGACAACGTGTACGCGCTCAAGGCGTACGCTTTGAAGCTGGGCAAGGCCTACATCTACGGCGGCACGGGACAGGCGGAGCGATTGCAGGTTTTGGAGAACTTTCAGCACAACCCACAGGTCAACACGCTGTTCCTTTCCAAGATCGGAGACACGTCGCTGGACCTGCCAGAAGCTACATGCCTGATACAAATCTCGTCCCATTACGGCTCGCGCCGACAAGAGGCCCAGCGATTGGGACGAATTCTACGAGCAAAGCGTCGTAACGACGAAGGCTTCAACGCCTTCTTCTATTCCCTTGTGTCAAAGGACACGCAGGAAATGCATTTCTCGTCGAAGCGGCAGGCCTTTTTGGTGGACCAGGGATATGCCTTTAAGGTGATTACGCAGTTGGCCAACATCGAAAAGACACCGGGTCTCGCCTTTGCAACGGCGAGTGAGCGGCGCGAACTGCTACAAAAGGTGCTTGTGGAGAATGACACGATGGACGAAGACGAGGTCATCGACGACCTGTTCCACAGTGGCACCATGGGTCGCAAGAAGAAGAGGGGAGGAGCGCGGCGGACAGCGGGAACGCTGGGCGAGCTGAGCGGCGGGCAGGACATGGCGTACATGGAGCAGAACAAGAGGATGAACCAGTCGCTGAAGAAGGGCAAGGGGAAGAAGGACAGCAGCGCGTTCTTCAAGAAGATTGGACGTGAAAATGTGAGGAGGGCGGCGGCTTAGGGAGGCTTCTGGATAAATGCAGCGCTTTTCTGTCTTTGTTCTTCCATCATGGCGATGCTCCTCTTGTACATATGTACGCCATTCTAACACGCTACTGAGGTTTATGCGTAAAGATTCCTCATGTGCCCCGGACAGATACTGTTTCATGTAAGTCGGGAGTAAGGCCCGACAGAATGGGCGGATGACACAACCACCGGGGGGATGAGCGGGACTTGGGTAGGAAACAGATGAACAAGAATGATCGAGATGGATATTATTAGATGCAGATGAATGAAACACTGGACGTGTTGGATCGGCCAATCCATCTATCTTTGTGCATACAACATACATACATGCAAGGTAGTACGGATAGACGGTAGCTACTGGCCACCCTCCCTCCCCCTGGATGTCCCTCCCCTGGATGTCCCTCCCCTGGCTGGGTGTTGACGAGCATGGGGTCTGCAAGTAAGCTCAGCCACAGGCAGCTTGCCATGGTCATTGCATTGCCGGCTACCGTATGCGCACTAATCAATGCGCAGCCACTCACATACATACATACATATGTATGAACCTAGGTATGTTATGATGGGGGCAGGGGGCAGGGTCCCCTGGAAAGATGGAGAGAGACGAACGTGGGCTTTTAGGGGGGGGGATGATGCGGGCATGGGCGCGTTGATAGGTATCAACAGCCCTAAGAGGATGGATGACACCCTCCCTACCTGGTTACCTGCCGATTGCGATTATCTACCATGTATGACTACCTACCTATGTGTATGTACATGCATATAATGTTGAGTCATAATGTTGTATGTAAGTAGCATTGAATGGTTCTAAAAGAGAGGGATATTCGTAAAGTAAACAAGGGAGAATTCCGACGAACGCAATTACCTACATACAGAGAGAGAGGTTTTCCCGGCATTGGCGTCAAGGAGAGGGGGAGGGGAGGGGCATGGAAAGGGCCGCGTCCGGCTTCGCCGCGTCGGTCTGTCTGCCTCGCACCAACGCTTGGTTTCATCCGCCACATGTATGTATGTCTGTAGATAGATGCATGTACGATGGCCGATTTGGACACACGCTCACAGATTCAAACGCACACGGACGAAAGAAGCAGTTTCTTTCTTTCTTTCTTTCTTTCTTTCACCCTCCCCGGACTGTTCCGTGTGTTTGATATGAGGGTATAAGACAGATTGTGACATCATTTTTCCTTTTTCCTCTGGACGACGAAACTCCGCTGTCGGCTGCTTTATTTACTCAGCATGTTGTTTAGTGCCTACCTAGGTACTGGTAAGCGGCACCCAGCAACCATCGTCAGTGGGTGTGTATGCGTGTGTGTGTGTGTGTGTGTGTGTGTGTGTGTGTGTGTGTGTGTCTGGCGTCTGCATGTGTGTGTTCGTAGTATGTGTGTATGTGTGTGTGCCAGGCGTGGTGTGTGGGCTTGCTTGGTGTTGCTAGGCCAGGTACCTCGCCCTCTGCCGGGTTGGCTCCCGTCTTCCGAGTCTCACAGTAACTAGCAGCCGCGAATCGCAGGAAAGCGCGCTCTTAATTCCTCTTATTACTCTCTCCTTCCTCCTCATTCAGTTCCAGCCTCTCTCTTCTCTTAAAATCTCCTCCTCCTCCTCTCCTTTTGCTATCCCTCCCTCTCCTTCTCCCTTTGAACATCGTCACCCTCTTTCAGCCTTCCTTCTCCTCCCTTCTTCCCCAATTACCTCATCAGTTGCTCCGCTCTCTTGGTTGGTGCGAAAAGGCATCGTTCGGCGCCCGCCCCGGCCTTGGCTGGGCTGGTCGCGTTTCGGCTGCAGCAGCAACCAATCAATCGGTCAACGAGATTTTGACTCGCCGGCGCCTCGAGTCAGTTTGGATCTGAGCCGTTCGGTGCTACTATACGTGTCATTGGACCGCACCTGCGTAACTGGCGGCACTTGCATGCCTGTTATTGTGTCATTTTCGTTGACGATCCGACTCGCCTGATCAAGTCAACTCTTTCTCATCCCTTCTCCCCTGCTAGACGCCGGGCTCTTTCGTACTGAAACCACTGGCTGCTTTCTCAACTCGCCCTTCACCACTACTGTGCCTTCTTGACGCGTTCACTTACAATCGCCTTCTCTCACACCGTCGACTCTTCAGCATGTTTCTTCCACCACCCCTGCGCGACTTGAGCCTGGAGTGGACCCGTGGTTGAGTGAGACACGTCGAGATATCTTCTTCATAGCTACACGCGCAAGACAATCGGCTCGCTGGAACCTAGTCTCCTGCCGGCTGCGCCCGCGCCCTCATCGACTCCTCTCCTCCCTTGCAGCCATGCTTGAGGCGACGCAGGACTATGTCTGGACACAGCTCAAGGCTGTCAAGCCTGCATTCGTCTCCAAGAAGCCGCACTTCAACTTCATCACGGTTCACTGTTCGTCCGGCTTCCCTGACGTCCTGAATGTGAGCCAACTGACCTTGGCTGCCCAGATTTCTGGATCATCAGCGCCACCATCATATCATCCATTGCCATCTTTGCTTCGGGAGCTGGCAAGCTGTCGTATATCGATGCATTGATGTTTGGCAGCGGCGCCAACACCCAGGCCGGCCTCAACCCCGTCGATCTCAACACGCTCAATGGCTTCCAGCAGGCCATGATTTACCTCTTTTCGATGGTGTCCAACCCTGTAACTCTCAATGCCTGCGTCGTCTTTCTCAGGCTTTACTGGTTCGAGAAGCGTTTTCAGAGCTGGGTTAGAGAGATACGCTCTCGACGTCCGACCCTGAGCAAGACCAGATCAAAGTCCGTCGCCGACGTGGAACTGGCTACGTCACAACCCCAGGGTGTCAACGGACGTCACATCACAATCGTACCTCCAGACGGCCGCACACAGAGGATCACCAACGACGGCATCCTGCTGGAAAATCGGAGGGATGCGTCCCCCCGCGCTTCCGAAAGGGTTCAGAGTGACGGGAGCGATTCGACTGCCGTCACCGACGACAAGCAGACCACGAGCGAAGCTGATACGCCACGGCCCCTCGGCAGCAGCGCCGACGAAAACGCCGATGCTCAGCCCTCGGAAGGACCTAGGAACGGTCCGGCCGGCAACATGTCCATCTCCTTTGCTAACAAGGTTAAGAGAAGCGACGGAATGGGCGAAGACTCTCTAAAGACACCTCATCACCGTCCCAACGCCGAGCACATTGCTATTCTCGAGCGGCAGCGGAACCAGGACAACGAGATTCTGCGAATTCCGGGGCCTCGCGACGCCGAGAGAGGTCTGGGCCCTCGGAGGCTTCAAGACGACGATCCGCAGGACGAAGACGACAATGCGCTCAATAAGACGAGATCCGTAGACTCGCAGGCCGACGCCGACCAGACGGCTCCCGATCCGAGGCGTATCCGTGGTCGCCACCCTACCATCACCATTGCAGAGCCCGCACGCCGCACAGAGAGGGTCAAGGAGAATGCCCGGGCTATAGGCGGCACCTTGGAAACACTTCGCTTGCGGAAGCCGCCTCAGCCGCGCGCTGGCCGGACGAGTCATCGCCATGACACCGGCGACGAGGGCAGGCCTTCTCGGTCCCGGAGCGCCAGCGGAGTTCGAAGGCTGAGCGGCATCCGGACTGCTCTGTCCTTGTCTAGGGAACCTGAGATGATGCCCTACCTCTCGTATACGCCCACCATGGCCCGCAACTCAAATTTTGTCGGCCTTACCATTGAACAGCGCGAGGAGCTCGGCGGCATCGAGTATCGTTCCCTGAGGACGCTGGCTTTCATCCTCATGCTCTATTTCTGGGGCTTCCAGCTCTTGATCCTCAGCTGTCTCTGGCCATACATCCTACACAACGCCTTTTACGGCAAGGTTGTCGAGGACGCCCATGTCAGCAAGACCTGGTGGGCCTTCTTCACTTCCAACGCCGGCTTCATGGACGTCGGTTTCACCCTCACGCCTGATAGCATGATTTCCTTTCAGACGTCCGAGTTCGTCCTGATTGTCATGTGGTTTTTCATCATCATCGGCAACACGGGATTCCCGGTCATGCTTCGCTTCCTCATTTGGGTCGCTGCCAAGCTCGCCCCGAGAGGATCTGGCTTATGGGAGGAGCTGCGATTCCTGTTGGACCACCCACGTCGTTGCTTCACCCTCTTGTTCCCGTCCGGTCCTACCTGGTGGCTGTTCTGGATCCTCATCATCCTCAACGCCATCGACCTTCTCTTCTTTATTGTTCTCGACGTACGCATCTGACTCTTTTTCACCCCGTCTTACCGTCATGTCGCTAATCCATTGTCGCGCAGCTTGGCGGAGAACCCATTGACAAACTTCCACTCCGGAATCGCGTTGTCATCGGCATTTTCCAGGCAGCCTCTACGAGAACGGCTGGCTTTTCGGCCGTCAACCTGTCTGAATTGCATCCGGCGATGCCGGTGCTTTACATGATCATGATGTACATTTCCGTCTTCCCAATTGCCATCTCGATCCGACGAACCAACGTCTATGAAGAGAGGTCGTTGGGCGTATACCACGAGCATGACATTGCCGACGACGCCGACTCGAGCGCCCTGTCCTACGTGGGAAGCCATTTGCGACGACAGCTCTCGTTCGATCTGTGGTATGTCTTCCTCGGCTTCTTCATCTTGGCCATTACAGAGGGCGGCAAGATTCAGGCGCACAAGTTTGATCTGTTCGCCGTCCTCTTCGAGGTGGTGAGCGCCTATGGTACTGTCGGCCTGAGCATGGGAGTGACCGGCGTCAACGCGTCCCTGAGCTCGCAATTCTCCGTCGTCGGCAAGCTGGTCATCATCGCCATGCAGATCCGGGGCCGGCACCGCGGTCTGCCCTACGGTCTCGACCGAGCCGTCCTGCTGCCGAGCGAGTCCCGGTTCCGCAAGGAGGCAGAGGCGGCCGATGCCGAAGCCACGCACGCCAACAGCATTTCCAACGCGACGACGACGGGGTTGCAGCGGCAGAGGACCAACCCGGGCGCCAGGCGGAGCATGAGCCGCGAGCGGGCCAACAGCAATCTGATATCCCAGTTTCTGCATCTGGGTCCCGTGGTGCATCGGGATACGGATTTGCCGCACCCGAGGCCGCGGTCCATGGACTCGTTCTCGCCCTCTCTGTTCTCCCCCTCGGCCTTTGCGGCATCGCTAGGGCCTAGGACGCAAACTGAGCCGGTTGGCGAGACAGGAGCGGATGAGCTGACGACACCCAGCACACCTTCGTCGCATCACAAGCCGACGAGGTCAGAGACGTCGGCGTTTTAAAAGTTGACGTGTTGTTATTGGTTTCATATGTACGAAGAGACAGTGTACGATGTGAGTTACTTATGATGAAGACGATTGTTGTTCAGGGCAACTCGATATGGGGAAAGGCGTCAGAGGGAATTAAAACAAAAAGGGACGACGGCAGTCAGCGTTGTATATGACTTTTGGGGGAACAGGCGTTGGATGTGTAGCGGTTAAGGCTTACGGCTACGGCGCAAGCGAGTGTATTTGCACAAGCGGGTTACGAAGAGACGAGTCGAAAGCGATGGAACTGTGTTGATTTAACCAGAGTCTATTGCCAGAAGAGGAGGTTGAAGAATAAGCAAGAGCAACAATAGGTGACTGATTCCCATGTGGACGGTCCTGTCTATCCGCTCCCATTTACGAAAGGATAAGACAAAAAAGGAGTAAACAGCAAGATCAAAAATGGATGAAGATGGAACAAGATGGCAGCCAGCTTTATCCCTGGTTCTTTTCTTAAATTAAACCCGAAAATGAAATGGATGGAGAAGTGATGGTTGTGGAGGTTGACGAGAGGATGTCGGCGTGCCCTCAGGGAAGAAAGCGGGCGACACCGAAAAAAAAGTGGGAAATCATCGGGTCTCATGACTCTTCCAAGGCACCCATGTTCCTGAGGGCGGAGGCGAGGCGGCGGTAGTCTTGGAGGAGGTCTTGAACCTCGCCTAGGCGAAGGTCGGACGGGTCCTGGACCTCGATGAAGCGTCTTATCGGGGGGGAGACTTTGGCTTGTGCTTGGGCGTGGACGTGGGGACGGGGGGGGGGGGGGGGTTCCTTGGGGGGGAGGGCATCTGCGAGGTCGGGGAAGGCCTGGGATTGTTAGACTGAGTGTTGATGATGGAATTTATAGATGATGAGATTTAAGATGAGAAAAGGGAAGGGGGAAGAGAGGAAACTCACCTCGGTTAATTCACCGCCGTCGGAGGATTCGGCGACAATCTCCTTGGCGGAAGAGACGGTGGCGGAGGAAGAAGTTCGGCCGAAGCGACGGATGGATATGCCGGAAAGACGGGCCATGGGATTGAACGAGCTCCCCAGGTTACGAACCTGATCGAAGACCGCCGCCGGGCTTTGCGGCTTGGACGAGGGATCGTCGGTGGAGAGGGCGGCGGCGGCGGCGGCGGATTTCTTAGCTGCGGAGGGGGAGGAGGTTGATTTCGAGGGGGAGGGGGAGGGGGATGAAGACTTTGAGGCTGTGTTGCTTATGTTGGTGTCGAGGGGGGGTTCGCGACGGGTGGTGGTGGCGGTGGTGGGTTGCTTGGCCTCGTCGGTCTGAGAGGGTGGTGGTGGTGGTGGTGGCGGAGGCGTGGTGACGAGTTTGCGGGCGTCGTCGAGGGTTCGAGGGAGGGTGACGACGTTTTTGGCATTGGTGGACGAAGAGGAGGAGGTGGTGGTGGAAGTCGAGGAGGCGGAGGTGTTTGTAGAAGAGCCGTCGCGGACCTTTGCGACGAGAAAGGCGTAGCTGTCGCCTAGACTGGCGGAGATGGTCTTGAGCCCGTGATCGGCGGTGTTGAAGACGGCGCCGCTGGCTGCGCCAAAGGCCTGAGCGGGAGTGTTGACGAGGTCGCTTAGACTCCGACCACGGGTGACGACGACGGCGGGAGGGTGGTGATGAGAGGGGGGAGGTTTAAGACCCCCCCCTCCTCCTCCTGCTGCTACAGACGGATCTCTTGAAGGCGTCGTCGGATAGGCGGGGGGAAAAGTCTCGGCGCGAGGGGTAGAAGTCGCGCTCCTGGGCGGACCGTCCAACCTCTCGTCCTCCCTCAGCGTGGCGAGGTCGACGGTCTGAAGGAAGCTGATGGCCGCTTCCAGGTTGGTAAGGCAATAGGCCTCCTCGCCTTGCAGCTTGTGGGCGTGGCGAAAGTGCTGTACGAAGTGGAGGTCGCTCGTGATGTGCAGGTGTTGGGGCGGGAGGGTGATGAGGCTGTATATCAGCAACGGGAGGAGCTCGTCTGCCGAGGCGGCGGGACGGGTCCGAGCGAGGGCGTCGACGATGGATCGGTGTACGGCTCGTAATCTGTTTAGCTTGCCTAGGGGGTAGCGGCTTTCCGACATTGCGATGAGGTGTTGGTGAGCGGCTTCGACCAGGTCCTTGTCGTCGTTGGTTTTGCCTTGCGATTCGGCTTCGACGACGACTTGGACTCCTAGATCTGAGAGGCCGATGCCGACTAGGGCGAGGGCAGCTGTCTTGGAGCGTAGTTTATCGTCTTGTGCTTCGTCTTGGGTGCTTGGATGGCGATAGATGCGATGATAGATGCCCTCGCATAGACGACGTTCAACAGCCTCTTCCAGGTAAAGGCGTCTGGTTTCGAGTTGTTTTCTGCATTTTCTTCTTTCCGCGAGTTCCTCTGCCGTCATCATCTGTTGCATCATCCCTCCTGACGCGGAGGAGGAGGAAGAAGAAGAAGACGAGAGTTGTTGATGGCGCATCTGTCTCGTCGCCAGAGCCTTGATGTGCGTCGCGACATGGGAGGAGGCGACATTGTAGAATTCCTGAAACAGCTGCGAAAGCCGTTCTATATTCGGGGGCGTAGGATGGACTTTTTGCCCCAACGAGTCGATGAAGCTGTCCGTCAGACTGATGAGTTCGATGGGTAGGTCTTGAAGATCGATCGAGGTTCGACGAGGAGCGGAATCAGAATCGTGGTCTTGTTTGTCTCCATCGTGTTTTTCGTCTTCGTCTTCGTCTGCTGCCGTTGCCTCGAAGCTATCTGTCGTCGTCATCTTGGGCCTCGACGATTCGGGATGGCCTTGGTAACATGGCATTCGAATCGTTGCTGCTGTTGGTCGCATAGTAGTAGGAGGTGCTAGCAGGCTGTGTGACGAGGCGGCCATGACTGGGCTGGTCTTTTGTCTCCGCCTTGTTCCCCCCTCGTCTGATTCCCTTGGGCGGCGCCCCCCTCTCTGGGAGTAAGTATGTAGGTGCCGAGTTTATTAGATAAGGCAGAAAGAGAGTGGTAACGGATAGGTATCGACCTAACAGGTCAAGCCCGTTTCACAGTGTTGTATTTGTTAGAGAGGGAGAAGAAAAGGGAAGAGAAGAGAAGAGAAGAGGGAGAGAGACAGAGAGAGAGAGAGACAGAGAGAGAGAGAGACAGAGAGAGAGAGAGACAGAGAGAGAGAGAGACAGAGAGAGAGAGATGAGGAATAAAAGGGAGAGTGACGACGGAAATAAGGGCGAAATTATGAATGGAATTGAACGATGAAAGAGGGCGAGTAAAGAATGAATCTCTCTGTCCGTCTCTCCTCTCTTCTAACGCCTTCTTCCTCTTCAACCCCCCTTTTTTTTGCTCTTCTTAATCGGCTGCCGAGACTAAATCGTTTCCGCGGTTTGTTTCTCAGACGTGAGTCGTTCGGAGGAGAGGATCCAAGCGTCAAGACTTTTCTCTCTTCAAAGACGGAGGAAGAAGATGGGGGGTGAAATATCCGTAGAGTCACTTTAATAAAGCAGTCGAGAAAAAAAAGAAGGAAGAAGAAGAGAGAAATCCAACAAGACCAAGCTGCTCCTTTTCCCACTTCACAAGAACCCGCCCTCATCCTTTATATATAGGTAGGTATGTAAAATAAAATCGGACAAGGGAAGGGAAGGGAAGGGAAGGGGAAAAAAAAAACACTCATCGTGGCGCAGACCGCATCGTAAACGACATCTTTTTTTTTTCCCTTTCGTCGCATAGCTTTTCATCATCTCCCTTGGCATGATGAAGACGATCTCTCTTTTTTGATGCGGGAGGGCGGAGAGGATGCTGCTTCTGCTGCTTTGCTGTTATGAGAGGGGTTTGTTTCACTTTTTTTTCCTTTTAATTTTAGGGGCGAAAAAGATGCTGACGAATTGCTGTTTCTTTGTCTTTATTCCCCGGGGTTTCTTCTCTTCTTCTTCTTCTTCTTCTTCTCCTCCTCCCCTTACCCTCCCCCCCATACTCCGTTTTCATACGGATACATACTGTACCTTGTAAATTGGATCGTGGCAGTTGATGAGGCGCAGACTCTAATTTGTAAAGTTAAAGGGGAATGGGAAAGAAATGGAAAGGACATGATGATGACGATGACGATGATGATGATGATGGTAAAAAGCCTTCACCGTTCCGGATATCCCGGCCGACCCGGTCCGGAGTGGAACCTTGCCTCCTCCCCCCCAAATCCTTTTTCTTCTTCGCCCCGGCCGGGGTGGAGCCCCGCGTCGCCGGACCCGGACTTTTCGTTATTCGGGTCGGTCGAAGGACCCGTTGGATGGAGAGAGACAACTGCAACAGTCGCAACGAGACAGAGAGCCAGTGGGAGATGCTTCCTTTTTCTCTCCTCTGCCTGCAACCTCGGAAAAGCTTTACCGCTCTGGGTGCTAGCCAGGGTTGGATTCTCGTACATACATACAGACTTGTATTACGTGCACCCCCGTCCGTAAGCTCGCCTGTGTCTCTACCAACCTACTAGGTATCCTTTCAGTATGGCTTCTTACCTGAACCCCCCGGACCGACGACGACGACGACGACGACCTGTGCATCTGTTCTTCTTCCTCCGCTTCTTTCTTCACATACCTACTCATATACTTACCTAGGTTCACATACCTATCTCCTTGACGAGCGCATACAGACCTAGTACCTACCTACATACATACATACACACATACAACACCCTGAGAAATGTCTTCACGCATCCGCTCCATCGTCAACCACCTCCTACCGCCCCCACCGCCATCGTCCTCACCACCACCACCACCATCGCCAACACCTCCTCCTCACCTTCACCACCTATCACCAACCTTCTTCCTCCAACGAGCAGCCGAGATCGAACCAAACGCAGAAGCCGTCTACCACACCACCGCCGGAGGGGCCGTCGTCCGCCGTTCCTACCGTCAGCTAGCCGCCCGTGTCGTCGGACTGGCCTACTACCTGCGCAAGCGTAGCCTCGCCCGTGTCGGCATCTTGGCCCCCAACACGCCGGCTTTCCTCGAGGCCATCTACGCCATCGTCGCTGCTGGCGGAGTCATCGTCCCCGTCAATTATAGACTCAAGGAGCAGGATATCGACTACATTTTGGACTTTGCTGACGTCGACTGCGTCATTGTTGATTATGAGTTTCGTCATCTTGTTGACTCTTTCTCTGCCAGTCATCCTGCCGTGCCCATCATTGTCGATCTGGTAAGTTGTTGCTCTCGTCACTTCATGAACCTTTCAAGAATTAGACATCACATGCTAAACAACGCCGTATTCAGGATACCGACGTCACCCATGGCCCTGACTCTGGTCCCTACAATCAAGCCGTGTCCGACGGTCAGGCTCACGATAGCGCCCTCGGCGGTCACGGATGGTCTCATTTACGGTCCAAGGCCGTAGACGAGGACGACATGCTGGCCATTCCCTTCACCTCGGGCACCACTTCGCGGCCCAAGGGCGTCGTCTTCACTCACCGCGGTGCCTACCTCGCCGCCATGGCGGAGATTGTCGAGTCTGGCCTGAACATCGGTCGTTGTCGCTACCTGTGGACGCTGCCCATGTATGTGCACACCTACCAACCTACCTACCTAGTCATGACCTCGGCTCTTTCTCACCCTCGAGACGGGATGCCCGCTTATTCGAACCGTCTAGGTTTCACGCCATGGGTTGGACTTTTCCTTGGGCCGTCGTCGCCGTTCGTGGCGTCAACGTCTGCCTCCGCAAGTTGGATTATCCCTTGGTCTGGAAGCTACTCAAGGAGCAGGCCATCACCCACTTCAGCGCAGCACCTACCGTCAACACCTTGCTCGTCAGCTGTGACGCCGCTGAGCGGCTGCCTGAGCCTGTCGAGGTCACCGTCGCCGCCAGTCCGCCCAGCGCCCATCTGTTGGAGCAAATGGTGCGCGCCGTCGTCGTCTTGGCCGACCGTGAAGAAGCTGACTTTTTTCTAGACCAAGCTGAATCTCGTGCCTATTCATGTGTACGGCATGACCGGTCGGTTCTCGCCGTCCTTTGACACCGGCCAAGCCCAGGCCAAGTCGAGCCAACAATGCAAGGAATCAAATCACTGCTGACACGTATCCCATATGTAGAGACGTACGGCCCCATCACAAAGTGCTACCATCTCCCCGAGTGGGATCATCTGCCGCCCGATGAGCGCTTCGCCAAATTGGCGCGACAGGGCCACGGCTTCATCACCAGCCTCCCGATCCGCGTAGTGCGAACGGACCAGCCAGACGGCGTCCTCGTCGACGTCGCCAAGGACGGTCGAGAGATGGGCGAGATCGTCTTCGTCGGTAACATCTGCGCCAAGGGCTACTACAAGGACGAAGAGGCAACCAAGCGCCTCTTCGCCGGCGGCGTCTTGCACTCGGGCGATCTGGCCGTATGGCACCCGGACGGCAGCGCTCAGATACTCGATCGGTCCAAGGACATCATCATCTCGGGCGGCGAGAACATTTCGTCCGTCGCGCTCGAAGGCCTGATGGCTAAGCACCCGGACCTGGTCGAGGTCGGCGTCGTGGCCGTGCCGGATGAGCGATGGGGGGAGCGGCCTCGCGCCTTTGTCACCGTGCGCGAGGGCGCTGGTGATCTTCAGGGCAGTCAGGTCGTCGATTGGGCGAAGAATCAGCCTGGCATCAGCGGCTTCATGGTACCGGGTGAGGTCATCGTCCTTGCCGAGCTGCCCAAAACGAGCACGGGGAAGATAAAGAAGAATGAGCTGCGAGCATGGAAGGGCGACATCAAGACCTGAGGGGACGGGTCATTATCGTTGTATGTATGTATATACATATATCCGCATTCTTCTAGATATCACTGATAGGTAATTACCGTGGAGAACGACAGACGACAGATGGACATGGCTGAGGTAGGGCGACGCGTTTGACCACCGGCTCTCGGCAAAACCACAAGGCCGTTCGTTACCGGCGAAGCTGTCGTGACTTTCTGACCCGACTCGCCCGAGACTGGAGCCCCGCTCAGCATCAGTACCCAGTACTGATCATCGCCACTCGACACCGCACCCGTCGGCGGTAGCGGTGACTTAGTTGCTCCGTCCGCATATTCTCACTGTATGAGTCCCACGAGCTTTGCACAGTCCAAAGACTCATCTTTCCCTTGCTCATCGTCCGTCGACGATCGTGCCGCCGCACTGTATCTCCATTCGTCAAGCCCAGTTCAACGACCTTGGAAGAGGCTCTCGTCCTGCGTCACCTTTCTTTCACTCTTCTCACACACACACATACCTTCATACATCCATACCCTCTCTCCCCTCTCCACCCCATCTTCAGCAATTCTACCGGCAATCGACGCTGGATACCAGAGACACGTTCCACCAGAAGAGGAAAAGAAAGGAAAAACCCCTCACCTGTCTCGAGGGCGCACTTCGTCACCGCTGCTCCGACGCCCTCGCCCTTTCTCCCCTCCCGCGGCAACTGGGGAAACAACAAAAAAAGAAAAGGTTTTACAGACGACCAGTCATGAGCTCCGAGTTGCGGCCCCTGCGAGGAGGTTGCCAGTGTGGTCGAAACCGCTATATCATCTCGGTTCCGCATGACAGCGTCAATGAGGCTCAGGTGCTCTTCAACACGGAACCTGCTCACCGTACGTTCTCTCCCTCTCCGTCCTTGGTCAAGTCCATTGAGTGAGAATGCGTTGTATGTTTGTCTGTGTGCGCGATGGCTGACGAATGACCCGCGAGCCTACCATGATGGTTTGCTCTGGCGATGCATTCTATAAAGAAATCTCGCTAGCAACACCGCTAGCAGCCTATATTCGCGTACCGTTGTCATGGTATCAGAGCACTACCTTCGCCTTCTTTCCCGACGAGACGCACTCGACCATCCGCCGCGTCTACACGCATCCCAGCCAGCAGCACGCCAAGCGCCACTTTTGCGGCTTCTGTGGCACGCCCCTCTCCTACTGGTCGGAGAAGCCGATGAGCGAGGCAGAGTACATCAATCTGACGCTCGGAAGCCTCATGGGCGAGGACTTGCGAGACCTCGAGGACATGGGGCTCATCCCCGACCGCCACGAAGAAGAAGAACAAGAAGCACAGAGCCCCGCACGGCCCACTGGTGGCGCCCTGCGGCAATCACTGGGTGTTCCCTGGTTTGAGGGTCTGGTCGACGGCACCCGGCTAGGCGGTATGCGGAGGAGCCAGGGCGTCGAGCGCTCCCGCGACGGCTCCGTCAAGGTTGAGTGGGAGATTGTCGAGTTTGGCGGCAGCGACGTCGACATGGAAGAGTCTGAGTTGTCGTCGCCGGGCAAGCGGAAGATGGAGGTTCGGGACGAGTGAGCATCAGACGTGTGTCCGTGTGTGTGTGTGTGTGTCTGTTATACTTATTGTACGTGTTTACAGCAGCGAGAGGCTTTTTTCCTTTTTCCCCTATTGTCTGATCATGGTCTCCCCTCTTCCCCGCTAGGTAGCCGGCCGTTGGCCTGTTGGTCCGCGCACTGCGGGAGCGGACCGACGGGCCGGCGGAGCGAAGACTTGGAGGGGGGGGGCGCAAGGCTTTGTGGAAGCATGGCATATGTATGTATGTATGTATGTATGTATGTATGTATGTATGTATGTATGTATGTATATACGGCAATCACATGGATATATCATATGAACGTCAGATGAAGGTGATCCGCGTTTCTTGGTGTGGATAATAGGTATCGCCTGGTTGGTTGGAGCTTGGAATATCCGATGAAGAGCAATCTTTTATTTTACTCACCGTATGCAGTCGCACAGGCCGAAACTAACGTACCTACCTAGATACGGAGACTATACGGATTACATACTGGGCATTGGCATCGCCATTTGCCTCGTCTCCTCGCATTATGTAGGGAGGTAAGTTATCAATACAGTGTGAAGAGTCTTGGAATCGTCACTGTAGGACAACCATCAACCCCTTGGACCGTCTGTCCACGACGCCGAAGAGAAGAGAAAGCTTCAACTATCGTCAATTCATCATACTGACCGACTTACTCGGCCACTACCTACCTACCTACCTAGGTACCTACCCATCTCTCACCTGGATACCTACCTACCTATCCCAGGTTATCATCATCGCCTTTCATCTTCTTCTACCACCATCCCCTCGTCCTGCGCCAACAAAACCGTCAGCCCAGATCGAATAGGCTCGAGCCTCTCGTCCACACACTTCTCCCTTTCTCCATCTCAGCCCTCTCCTTTTTTGCTCCGCCAGCACCATGCCATCGCCGGACATATTTTCGGCAACACGGGAACAGATTCCGTCTCTCCCCCCCCCCCCTCTCCCTCCCCACTGGCCGGCTACTGCAAGCGGGCAAAAAAAAAATACCCTCTTCCTCCCCCCCCACACCCTTCAAGGCTTCTTATATGAATGAAAGGATATCGTGTCGGTTTCGTCGGAAAATCGACATCCATCTCCCACAGTCGTCCCCCTCCGAGTCATCATGGGCCTCCCAGAGGACTTTGTCTGGGGCTTTGCTACGGCTGCTTACCAGATCGAGGGCGCCTTCGACCAGGATGGTCGTGGACCCAGTATCTGGGACAGCTTCTGCGACGTGGCCGGCAACATCGCTGACGGCTCCTCGGGCCGCGTGGCCTGTGACGCCTACAATCGCACTGCAGACGACGTAGCCCTTCTCAAGTCGCTGGGCGCCACCGCCTACCGCTTCTCCCTCTCTTGGTCCCGCATCATCCCCCTCGGCGGCCGCGACGACCCGGTCAACCAGTCGGGCATCGATCACTACGTGCGCTTCGTCGACGACCTTCTCGCCGCCGGAATCACGCCCTTCATCACGCTTTCGCATTGGGATGTTCCCCAGGAGCTGGATCGGCGTTACGGCGGCCCGCTGGATCGCGTCGAGTTTCCGCTCGACTTTGAGAACTACGCCCGTGTCGCCTTTGCCGCTCTGCCGCGCGTCCGCCACTGGGCCACGTTCAACGAGCCATGGTGCTCTGCTGTCCTCGGCTATGCGGTCGGTAGCTTCGCCCCGGGTCACCGTTCCGATCGTGAGCCTTGGATTGCGGGCCACTCGCTGCTCCTCGCTCACGCCCGCGCCGTTCGCGCATACCGTCGCGACTTTGCAGGGGACGGCGGCGAGATCGGCATCGTCCTCAACGGCGATGGCGTCTACCCGTGGGACGCCGCCGACGCCGCCGACTTGGCCGCCTGTCAGCGCAAGCTCGAATTCACCGTCGGCTGGTTCGCCGACCCCATCTTCCTCGGCGAGTATCCAGCATCGATGCGCGCCCAGCTCGGAGACCTGCTGCCGACCCTGACCCCCGAAGAGGTCGAACTCATCCGCGGCTCCGCCGACTTTTACGGCATGAACCACTACACGGCAAACTACGTCCGTCACCGCGCCGGCGCCCCGGAAGCGAGCGACTGGGCCGGCCACGTCGAGCTTCTCTTCCACAACAAGCGCGGCCACTGCATCGGTCCGGAGACGCAGTCGACCTGGCTCCGGCCCTGCGCCCCGGCCTTTCGCGACCTCCTGGTCTGGATCAGCCGGCGCTACGGCGGGCCCAAGATGTACGTGACGGAGAACGGGACGAGTATCAAGGGCGAGAGCGACATGCCGCGTGAGCAGGCGCTCGACGACGAGTTCCGCGTCCGCTACTACGACGAGTACATCCGCGCCATGGTCCAGGCCGTCGACCTCGATGGCGTCGACGTCCGAGGCTACTTCGCCTGGTCCCTCATGGATAACTTTGAGTGGGCGGATGGCTATAGGACCAGGTTCGGCGTGTGCTTTGTCGACTACGAGGATGGGCAGAAGCGGTACCCTAAGAAGAGCGCCAAGTCGTTGAAGCCGCTTTTCGAAGAGCTGATTGAGAAGAAGGAGACGTAGCTGTTGTAGAAGTAGGTATGGTGTAGGTATGCCTATGGTGTAGTGTAGTGTAGACTTTTTATGATTCTCTAGATACTGTAGGTGAGTTTGTAGGTAGGTAGATGGGGTGGTAGGACGAGGTTTCAAGGCTTGACATGGCCACGAGTTGATGTCGAGAGTAAGTGGGAAAAGGTTGGAATTAAAGGCAGAGCAAAGTGGAATATGAACATGAAGAAATCTAGTCTCTCCTCTGTCTGTTTTCCAAATGTACATTGGATACAATGCGAGAAAGACGATGGGACAAGGGTAGTACAGATGCGTATGAAGAGGCTTGCAAAAGTCATGGAAGAGGCGAATGCGACTCGCCGGCGGTGACGCTTGTCGGGGCCGGCGCGATTTCGGGGTCGGCTATTTGGATGTCGAGCTGAGATTAGTTGGTAGGTAGGTATGGTTAGCGAGAGGTAGAGAAAGAGAAGGTGAAGAAAGATTGGGCAGAGATAGAAGAAGCAAAGGGAAGAAGAAAAAAGACTTTCAAACGCACCGTCATGTAGGCCGTCTGCCTCAGGGGAATCATCTTGGGCGGGGTGACGCCCTCGTCAACAGCAATCGTCTTCTCCATGTCGCGATTCCAAGACTCGATCCACCTCTCGAGGCGATTCAGCCGCGACTTGACAGCCGTAAAGCCCAAATCATCCCAAAGCCAACCGGTAAGAAGACCGAGCAAGGCGTCGACCACGTTCCTGAAGCCAAAGGGGTTAAAGGCGGCGACGAGCTCGAGGTTAAGCTTATCGATGACGCGACGGAACTCGTGCTCCGACAGGCCTGCGGGATCGAGGATCTCCGGGTACAGGTTCGAGAGGGTGGGCGCTAGGTCTCCGTGCGGTAGCCAGTCGCGTCGTATGCGGATGATGCGCGTCGAGGAGTACTCTGCCGACGTGGTGGCGACGTGAGGGTTTAGGTGCGGGTAGCATGGGTGCTGGGGTCCCCATTCTTCTGAGTTTGCGCCGTGGGACGCGTCGTTGGCGGGGGGCACGTCGTCGCCCATTATTGAGGAGTTGGTTGACGATGAGGGCGAGGGGGGGAGCGGTGGTGGTGCTGGGTAGGAGGAGGAGTCGGTTGGCGGCATGGTGTTGCTGTTGTTCATTACTGCCGTCGAGGGGGATTTTGGTCTTTGGATATCTGGTTGCGCCATTGCGCCGGCAGGGGGGGGGAGGGGGGTTTGATCAATGGGCGTTTTTTTACTTTTAACGTTTGTTTCGAAAGGGTCTGGTTGTGTGTTTTTCTCGCGTGTTTCTTCTGTATATGTGGGTGCGGTTTTCTTTCGTGAGAGGAGAAAGGAAGAGCAAGCAGGGGCGTTGAAGTTGATTTATTCCAAGGCTGATCTGGAGGGCGAGACGAAGCGATTGCCCAAGATGTTCATGAAGAGTCGGTCGCTCATTCCGTCTATTGTTCCTCTTTGTCTTTGGAGGAGAGTCGTTTCCCTTCCTCCCCCTTTTTTTTTGTTGTCCCTGGGGGTTTATTTGCTTCAGGGGAGAGAGAGAAGATGGAGAGAAGGGGGAGACGGAGAGAGAGGAGAGGTCCGGGCGAAAAAAGGAAAGAGTAGGGGTTATTTGTTATTCTCACAGTAGGCAGAAAACTAAACGTACATACATACAGCGTCGCTGGTACTACTAAATATGTCCCTCCCTCCCCGCAAATTTACGGTGGGTTTTTTTTTTTGTTGGCGAGTAACACTGACGATAAAACCCCCCCCCCAAAGCTTATGACCCAACCAAGCGGGAAGAAACGGTCTCGAAATCTTCCCCTCACCTCCTTTTTCATCTCTCTATTTGCGATGATAGTAATGGTGATTACGACTTGTTCTCGCTTACGAATGGGTTAAAGGCCGGCAGTTACAAGGCAATATGAGATATCAAGGGTTTCGAGGCGTGGCGGCATGAATGATGGGTGATACTGATAGTGACACTCCATTGTCTCCAAGTCGAAGCTTTCCCCCCCCGAACATTGTTCTTGGACAACTTCCAGCCTCGTCTCAGCCTCGCCCACCTAATTCTCAACAACCATATCTCGACAACGCTTCTCTCTCCTTTGTCCATCCTCCGATTTTTTTTCTCATCTCTTGTATACAATCGTCACATACCATCTCGACCATCATGGCTTCCGTCACCATGTCGGACGAGCCTTCAATCGCGACTAACACGACAAGCGCGGGCCCCGCCCCCGCCCGATCTCACCCGTCGCCGAGCCCGTCTCGTCGGACGTCGAGCCCGCCTCCGCCGCCGTCGTCGTCAATGACGATGCAAGACCCAATCATGACGCTGCGAAGGCGTCGCCGTCGTCAATCGCCCGATTCCGATCTCGGTCGCACAACCACCACCACCAGACGGAGTTCTCTCCTGTCGGATTATAGCTGCGACGCGCGCGATGGCCTCTTTTCTCGCTCGTCGCCACCGCCTCCGCCGCCGCCGCAGCCTCCGCCGCCGTCGATGGCGTCTGCGTCGGAGAAGTCTACCGTCGCGTCGGCGTCGTTGGCTTTTGCGCTTTTGCCTGCTCTCGCTGGCGTTCTCTTCAAGGATGGTCATGCTGTCGTCACGGATATCATGCTCCTCGCCCTTGCTGGTGTCTTTCTTCACTGGTCGGTGACGCAGCCGTGGTGCGTCAAGATATTTTCCTTTTTTCCCTTTCACCGCCCCATGGGGAGAGAGAGAGTGTGTGTGTGTGAGAGAGAGAGTGAGAGAGAGAGTGAGAGAGAGAGAGTGAGAGTGAGAAACACAATTCTAATGCATTTCAATTCTCCTCTGCGCATAGGATCTGGTATCACGACGCTCAACAGGTTCGGCTGCGGCATTCGGAATCGGCCGTGGAAGACGACGACGATGATGACGCAGTCGATGACGATGACGAACCTTCGGACCGGCAACAGCCACCCGCGGCGACGCCGACATCTGCGGCAACGACGGCTGCGGCGACGGCGACGACTACGACGTCCAAGACCAAGACCAATACGACCATGACCCGTCATCAGATGGCCGCGGCCAGGGCTGTGCGCGAGCTGTACTTGCACGAAGTGCTGGCACTAGTCTCTTGCGCCTTACTACCGCTCTTGAGCGCCTATCTCCTACACGCCATCCGCGCACAGCTCAGCCGTCCGTCCGAGGGCCTCGTGTCCAACTACAACCTGACCATCTTCCTGCTCATGGCCGAGGCGCGCGTCTGCTCTCACCTACTGACGCTGCTCCGATCGCGGACGCTACATCTCCAACGGGTCGCGCACGCGGATCAGCTGAGACCGTCCGTCGACGAACGGCGCGGCGTCATGGTGGAGGAATTGGCGGCTCGCGTCGCTGTGCTGGAAGCGGCCTCGTCACGGGCTGCCGCCTCTTCCTCTTCCAATCAGACCGGCTCGGCGCAGCAGGTGGCGCGAGAGGCGTCGGTGGCGCGAGAGGTGCGCAACGCCATTCAGCCCGAGCTCGACGCTCTCAACAGGGCGGTAAGGCGGTACGAGAAGAAGGCTACGCTGCTACAGATGCAGACGGAGTCGCGCTTCTCCAGCGTCGACACCCGGCTCGACGACGCCGTCGCCCTCGCCGCCGCCGCCGCCAAGCACAGCGCCCTGCCTCGTCGTCGGAGCGGCGGCACGCTGTCGCTGCTGGCCAGGGCCGTCTTCTACCCCCTTCACCTCCTCTTTCGCCTCGTCCTCCTGCCGTTGAGTGTCGGTCGTTTCCTCTTGGCCAGCGTGGGTGACGGGCCTCGTCGGGTTCCGCCCGCGACGACGGCGGCTGCTACCCGCGGCGGCCGCTCTAGTATGGGAAGCAGCAGGTCTTCGCCGCGGTACGATCGGGTGCCTAGTCGGGTGACGAGGCGGTGATGTCATAGGCGGGCGGAAGACGATGACGGGGCTGGCTGCCGTGGGGGGGGGTATTTTTATGGGTGGGTGACGACGACGACGACGACGACGGCTGGCGACGACGAGGCAGCCTCTTTCTTTCAGTCTTTTCATTTCTTTCTCTCTTCAAATAGGTAGCGACGGCATCATGACAGCGGTTTTCTTACATATTTCTTTCTTCTCCCTTTTCTGGGGCTTGGGATTCTACATACAGTACATCTACCTATTTGGGACTGAAGGACGGGAATCTCTTTCTTTCTTTCGGGGGGGTTACAAGAGCACGGAAGGGTAATTACTGTACACTGTTGAGATAGAAATTGTATGAAAAAAAAAGAAAATCGAAGAGCAAAAATTCCAAGTGTGTTTGAGTGGGAAAATGGAGAGAGAGAGAGAGTGAGAGAGACAGGGAGGAGGAGAGACAGAGGAGGAGGAGGCGATAGAGAGTCTTGGCGTATGCACAGGTAAAAAGGTTACGGGAACAATAAACTGACACGTTTTGACGCCGGAAAATGGCCATGGCACATGTGCCCGTACATACATACATACAATGGCTACATATGGATCTGCGTTATTACATGTATGACATGCACACATACATACATACATACATACATACATACATACATACATACATACATACATAAACGATGCCGGCTGCTAGATCTGGGTCGGTGAGGCGGGTTGTTGTTGTTGTTTTTTTTTTCCCTTGCAACCGACGAATTGAATCTGGGGGATATGAGAGAGAGTGTGTGTGAGTATGTTTGTATGTATGTATACGGATAAGATGAGAGACGGGGGAAAAGAAAAAAAGAAGGCGTTTTTTTTGAGAGTTCCGGTTTCGTGGGTGTGCAGGGGGAGGAGGAGGAGTTTTGGCGCTTGCGTAGGGGGGCTTGCTTGAGACAGGAGTTGATATGTTTGGTTTGCTTCGCTGGCGGTGCATTGCAAGCGGTGGCTTACTTACCTTTTTGCTTTACTTGCTGTGCCTAGTAGGACCGGGGACAGGAGGAGGAGGCGGAGGAGGAGGAGGAGGATCGGCGGTCGGGAAGAGTCCTGCCTCCCCTCTTCGACGACGGAGTGTCATGCAAGGGTTACCGGGCGGGCCGCTTTACATGGATGTGTATACGAAGAAGGAAAGATGGGGGATATACGGATACATACTGTACATACATACCTAGGTGGGTAGATGGATGGATTGATGGATGAATGGTGAGATGTGTGTGTCTGTGTGTGCGTATGTACGAATACATATGTATGTAGGTAGGACGAAGAAAGGGGTGGCGGACCGACTCGGTGTGTGTGTGTTTGTGTGTGAGGACATGGGTGAGGACATGTGTGCAAGGACATGGGAGCACAACTGTCTATCCAAGGGGGAAGACTATCCGTACAAATTTCACGACACGAGAAGGAAGAGAGAGAGATAGAGAGTGGAGAGAGAGAGAGAGAGAGAAAAGGACAGAAGGAAGAAGACGCGCTCGTGATCACGGCATCTTTCATTTTTCTTTCCTCTATCCGTACGGACATGTTTCTCATTGTAATCTTGTCTTTTTCACCCCATTCGTACGACATACATAGATAGATAGATAGACATTCATACATACAGGTTGTGTGCGACGTAATACCTTGCCTTACCTCATATCCTGACATTCATATCCGTACATGTACATACGGATACATGGGCTCTCTATGACTGTCTGCCCTTGTTGCGGGAGGGGAAATAGGGCCTTTTTTTCCCCTCCCCTCTCATCCTATTTTCTTGCATCGTTAGGTCCCTACTCCCTAGTATTTCGTATCGGTGCGACGGGCGGAGGTCTGGGGGGGGGGGGGGGGGGGGGGGGGTTGTTCAAAATGGGTTTGGTTTAAGGGGTGGGAGGAGGGGGGGGGAGGGGGCCGTGTTTTTTTTTTTTTTTTTT
>PDHQ01000076.1:74393-100986 GCA_003339415.1 Ophiocordyceps camponoti-saundersi (nom. inval.)
CCGCCGCCCCGCGCCGCTCGCCCGCCGCCGGCGCGTGCGCGGGCCGGGCCGGGGGGGGGGGGGGGGGGTCTCAGCCTTGAGAAGGCACATGTTTTGTTATGGTTCCCCCTCTTTCTGTCTCCCCTTGTCCGGGGTGACGGGGGGGGGGAGAAGGAATGGGGTTCTCTCTCTCTCTCTCTCTCTCTGTGTGTGTGTGTGTTTGACCATCTTCTTCTCTTTTGCGCCGATCAAGTCGAATCGCATGCACTTTCAGGATCAGTCAGGTTGGATAGATGAGAGAATGTCGCCCGCATTGCATTGGTTATGTATGTATGCCTGTCTGTCTTGGGACTGCCTTGCGGATGGGGGAGAATAAAAAAATCACGTCTTTTTCATAGTATCCGTACTTATTATTATTACTACTATTGTTTTAGCTCTTTCAGAGGGAGAAAGAGAGAGAGAGAGAGAGGGGTGAGGGCTAAGATGAAGCTAGATACAGACATACACATGCCTATCTCGAAAGAGAGACAGACATGCATATATGAGAGAGGGAGAGCGAGAGAGAGAGAGAGGGGAAGAAAAAAAGGACTATCCAGCTTTCCCAAACCGATAGAACGAGGAGATTGAAGCCAGTCATAAAAAAAAGAAGTCGACGAGACAGAGACATACATACATACATACAAGAGTATCCGTAGTAGAGGTACGGATAGGTAGGTCTGGCCCCCCCCCCCCGGCACTACGCTACCATGTCCGTCAGTGTCGTCTCACATGGGTAGAGAGGAAGGGGGGGGGGGGATGACTGAACTGGGAAAGACTTGGCTCAGAATGGAAGAAGAGATACCATGACTGAGGGAGAGAGGGAGAGAGAGGGAGAGAGAGAGAGAGAGAGAGAGAGAGAGAGATAGAGATAGAGAGCCGCGGCATGCAGGTGCTTTCACTTACATCCATACTATCTATGCCTTGGCAGGCACGCAGTTCCCGAGCCCGGCAACGTCCATCGTTTTGCCAACGGATCCCCGTCTCCGGGTGTCTTTTTTTCTCGTGTCTTGTCGTCTTCTTGAATCGTCTTGCCCTTTTTCGCCCCAAATCATTACATGCTTTACCAGTTCCAGTCAAGGGTTTCTCTTCCGTCCACCCCCTTTTTTTTCTTCTTTTCTGCATCATCTTTTTTTCCCTTGTTTCTACATATATTCTCATACGTAACAACTTGTACGTGCTAAAAGGCAGTTGGCCGGACATTATAGCTTTTACATACGCCGTTTCTTACGGAAGAAGAGAGAAAAATAGGAAAAAAAACAGGGTTCGAGAAGAAGAGGAAGAGGAAGAGGAGGAAGGGAAAAGGTGCAAGGGTTGATTGCCACGGCACTGTGCATTCCCCTTGGCTATCGTCCGTCTTTTTCCTCCTGCTGCTCCTCATGCTCTGAACCACCCCCTGTACATACATACATACATATGCGTTGGATCCTCATGGCGATTGGGTCTTAATACGGTCGATTTTTTTTCCCTTTTCGCCGCTGCTGCTGCTGCTGCTTCTCTCTCGCTTTTTTTTCTCTTACCTCGGGATTTTTCTCTCTCTCCTCTCTCTCTCTTCTCCTCCTCCCCCCCCCTTTTCACTCTACCGACCGCACACACCACCCCTTTTCCCGCCGTGCATCTCCTTCAACAGCGCATTTACCGAATCTATTGCATCCCTCTCTCTCTCTCTCCCCCTCCCTCTCACGGCAAAAAACAAAATTCGTTTCTTCCTTCTATATCTCAATTTCCTAAAAAAGGAAGAAGAAAAAGAAAAAGAAAGGATTGAACCGAAACGCCGTCTTACCAAAAAAAAGCTGTGCCAATTACCGCCGTTCCCGCCTCCCCCCCCCCCCCCCCCCCCCCCCCCCCCCCCCCCCCCCCCCCCCCCCCCCCCCCCCCCCCCCCCGCCCCCCCCCCCCCCCCCCCCCCCCCCCCCCCCCCCCCCCCCCCCCCCCCCCCCCCCCCCCCCCCCCCCCCCCCCCTCTCACTCTCATCTATTCCTCACACGATCATGCTACGAGGCGGATATCCAACGACATTGACTCTCTTCGTCTGATCTTCCTCTCTTCGTCACTTTTCAACTCATCGTCGAAACCAAGATGCCGCTCAAGGCCCGGAGATGGGCTTTGCCTGCTCTCTTGTTCCTGCTGCTGTTTACCATTCATCTGGTGGATTGTCAGGATAATGCTACGCCGCCTTCGTCATCGTCGGTGCAACAGCATTCCGATGCCGGCCCTACGCCGACCTCCAGACCTCGTGATGGTGCTACTGCTTCTGCCGATAGAGGTTCCGATGCCACTTCCTCTTTCGACCTCTCCTCTGCTTCTTCGTCTGCTGCAGTTACTGATAACAGTACCGATTCAGCTGCCACCGAGAGCCCCTCCGCCACTTCAGACTCCCTGTCCGAGTCCCCCGTCTCTTCGACCTCGTCGGCCGACGCCACCGCCACGGGGGGTCCCATGGACGACCCCAAGTTCATCAATGGTATCGTCTCTCCCCCTTTCATTTATCCCTGCTTTCTTTTCACTCCTCGCTGACCTTTTTTTTCTCTCGCGTCTCTTCACCTTCGTTATAGCCACCATACCCGCTGGACAGCTCCCGCTCGCCCCTGAAATCACCCCCGGATGGGGCGTCGCCGGCGTCATCATGCTGACGACCGGCATCACTTACACCCTCGTCGGCATCAAGAACCGCTGGATACACACCTTCTTCTCCACCGCCTACATCACCGCCCTCGGCGTCGCCGTCCTCATCATCTACGTCATGAACGTGCCCGTCAGCCACGCGATGCAGGGCGGATACGTCGTCGCCGTCGTCATGTCCGGCTGCGCCGTCGGAGCCGCCTCCATGTTCTTCAAGGAGCTCACCGAGGGGCTCGGATGCGCCCTCGGCGGCTTCTGCGTCAGCATGTGGCTTCTTTGCCTCGTCCCCGGCGGCTTGCTGCGGTCCGTGCCGGCAAAGGCCATCTTCAACGCCTCCTTTACCCTCGTCGGATTCGCCTTGTATTTCAGTCGCTGGACTCGAGACTGGGCTCTCATCGTCACCCTCGCCTTCTCCGGTGCGACGGCTACCATCTTGGGCCTCGATTGCTTCAGTCGCGCTGGTCTCAAGGAGTTTTGGGCTTACGTCTGGGACGTCAATGGCAACTTGTTCCCTCTCGGTGCCGATACTTACCCCGTCACCAAGGGGATCCGAGTCGAGACGGCGGCCATCATCATCATCTGCATCGTCGGCATCATATCGCAGATCAAACTATGGAGGATCGTGCGCGACAAGAGGGCAAAGAGGGCCACCGAGCGCGCCGAGGGTCAGCGCAACCTCGAGCTCGAGGAGGAAAACGTCGGTCGACAGGTGGAAGAGGCCAATGCCCGAGAGAGAAGACAGTGGGAGAAGGTCTACGGCAACGACACCGTCGTCGGCACCGAATCTCGCATGTCCGACCTGGCCGACACGGTGAGCGAGAAGAAGCTCCATCATCATGACCGCTCCTCGGTCGACGTCGTCGACATGTCCGGATCAGACATGTCCCGAGGGGCCAACAATCCCCTCATGGCCGCCGGCGACGCCGACGAGGGCAAGGTCATGGTCCGCGTCGGAGCCGACGACATCCCCGGCTCGCCGCCGCACGATACGTCCAGCCAGGCCGAGAAGCGGCTGTCGGTCCGATCGGCCAACAGCAAGAGGGCTTCGCAGGCCCCCGAGGTCGTGCCCCTCCCGTTCAACGTCCCGCGCGACGACCAAGACTCAGACAGCCATCGGTCTTCCATCGCGACGTACGCGGCCGACGACGTCGAGAGAACGACTCCGCATCGGTCGCGTCCTTCGCTGGCAAAGAGGCTCTCGCGGGGTTCCGTCGACCTGCTCAAGGGTCGCGTCTCGGGCGACGGTCTCGGTCCGGAAGGGGGTGGCGAGAGCTCCGATCGCTTGCTTGCTCTTCCCAAGTCTCGTCGTCGGGGTGATGACAACGATGACGATGGCGACGACGGGTCGCTGGCTGCCACTGTCGATGGCGAGAGCGCCAGTGGTGACGGACGCAGTCACGGCGATGGCGGCGATGCTGGGAATAACGCCTGCAGAAGTACCGGCGCCGCTGCGGAACTTCCCGGTGATGAGGTCCATCCTGAGGCAGACCAACAAGCAGCTGCCGTTGCCAGAGGCCCTTCAGACGGGAACAAGAGCAAGGACAAGAAGCGGACGGTATCGCCTACCATCGCCGTCGCCGGTCCCTCGACGGAGGCGCCCAAGGGAGGCGATTACCCGGCCGTGCCCCCGTCCGAGAACCCCAAGTCCATCGCCTCCGTCTACTCGTCGTCGGTCAACCTGACCAAAGATCGTCTCCCGCGTCGCATCTCCCGCGTCGCCATGTCCTACCGCACCAACGAATGGGCCAAGCATCTTGGCTACGCCGAGACGCCCGATCCCGAGGAGCTGCACCTCGTCAACAACCAGAACGCCAACTACGAAGACGACAACAGCCACAAGGCCAGTAACAACCAGCCTACCGATCCATCACCGACGTCAACGTCATTATCATCCTCGTCATCCGCTCCCAAGCTCGATAACGAGCCGTCCGTGCCCGTCAACGTGGTCGAGCTGCAGAAGACGGCCGAGGACGGGACGCCGGCGCCGGTCATGATGCGCTCCGAATCGCGCGCTTCCGACGCCCCGTACGTGCCCGGCCTGTCGCGTCGGGCTTCTCGTCAGGGCGGCATCTCGCCCAGCTTCATGTCTCCGGAACGGGACCTGCCGTCGCCGATACGGAGTCCGGGATCGGTGACGGGCGCGTCGCCTCTTCGGAGACCGTCGTCTAAGTTTCAGGATCGGGCTATGGGACCTCCTGCCGCTGAGCCGATTCCCGAGGAGGAGGCGGCGGCGCCGAGGTCTACGTCTGGACCTCTTTCGCTTGAGGCTCTGCAGCGTACTTCCCTGACGGTGCCCGGCGTCGTTTCTTATAATAGTCCGCAGACGCTCATCGGTCAACGAGAGATGTTCCTCAGGAGCAAGTCGTACGGAAGCTTGCTCGGCGGCGTCAATCAAGAGCCCATGTTCTCCCCGACGGGCGACACGTCATCCGCCTACGGAGCTCAGATGATGATTCCGCCTTCGCCTTCACCCATCATGAGCGGCGGCGCCGGCCCAGACGCAGACGACATACCGCTCAGTCAACGAAAGGACCTGATGCGCCACAGCAGCAGCGCAGCCAACCTCCCCCAATCAACCTCGACCTTCTCCATGGGCGGCGTCGGCGGCCTGCCCCCCTCCGAAAGCACAGAGAACCTCGCCTTCAACTCGCACCAACCGAAGCGCTCATCCCTGACGCCCACGCCCGCCGCGCGCGAGGCCCAACTCGCCAGCTTCCGCCAATCGGTACAGCAAGACCTCCGATCCGGCACGCCGATGATGAACACGTCCGCCGGCGCTGCGCCGCCCGTCCGCGAAAACGTCTTCACCCCCGTCCAGCTTTTCAGCAATCGCGAGACGGAGGTTCAGCGCAACATCGAGATGCAGCGTAACGTCCTTATGGGTCAGAAGGAGGCTGAGGCTCAGCGCAAAGAGGTCCATAGGAGAGAGAGGGAGTTTGCGGATCGGGCGTTTGATGAGAGGATGAGGTCGGGGGATTTGCTTGAGGCGCATCGTGAGGCGATGCGGAAGATGCAGAAGGGTGCTCGTGATTGAGTTTTCTCTCCCTTTTCCCCTGGGGATTCATCACTGGTCCTTGGAGATTCATCTCTGGGGATGAGGAGAGTCGGTGCATCTTATGAGTCCATGATTGAAAAGAACGACATGTGAAGGGGAGCGGAAGGGAGGAGGAAGAAAGAAGCAAAAGAAACAGCAGAAAAAAAAGTCATGGTTGTCGTCTGTTCTTGTCATCAGTTTCTGCATACCATCATCTCTTACACCCCCATCTTGTTTCTTCTTCTTCTTCTTCTTCTTCTTCATCTTCATTATCATCATCTTCTTCACCTGTTAATTTCTACTGTTGCTATTTTTTTTTTCCAACTTTTACTTCTTTTCTTCCGCAACACGCAGACGAATGTTGATTTTATTTTGATTCTTTT
This sequence comes from Ophiocordyceps camponoti-saundersi (nom. inval.), assembly GCA_003339415.1. Taxonomy (NCBI): domain Eukaryota; kingdom Fungi; phylum Ascomycota; class Sordariomycetes; order Hypocreales; family Ophiocordycipitaceae; genus Ophiocordyceps; species Ophiocordyceps camponoti-saundersi. The sequence continues at coordinate 80,447 of PDHQ01000076.1, forward strand.
TTTTGATCGTTTGTCTTGATACCAATTTTCTTTTGGCGCTTTGTGGTTGAGAAAGATGTCGTTGGAGAGAGAGAGAGAGAGAGAGTGAAAGAGTGAGGGAGAGAGGGAGGGGATGAGGGTGGTGGTTGAGTTAATTTTCGGGGATTTTTCTTGTGAGAATGTCGGATTGTTGTATATACCTTTACAGTCGAGGAGACAGGGAGTTGTCTTCAGAGAGGAGGGAAGAGGGAGAGGGAGAGGGAGGTGGAAGAAGTGTTGGCATAAAAGTCCATTATAGGGCTTTGCATCTGTGTTGTCCGTGAGAACGGGGTATATCTTACACCTTAGTCTTTATTTCATATACGATTAATGTGCTTGACTTGTTGGCTCTCACTTATGCAAAATGTTACTGTGCCTGCTGACGGGAGCCGTCGTCTAAGCATCTCTTCTTAGGAGATGCCTCAAGTTTTGAGAGTCAGAGCTTCATAGCTGTTTGATATCAACAACTGTAACATAGATACGTAGTTGGTTGACGTGTAAATATCTCAAGACTTTCTGAATCTTCAAACCTGATTTGCTAATGCGTGATATCTCGCAATATATCTCTTTACTATTCGTCCGTTATTCGTCATAAAGCCTCGCCAGTCTAGCTTGAGCCATCTTCACTCTCAGACTCTGTTATTCGCCCCGTGTCAGACATGACCATGTCCATCTCCGTCGGGCCGAGCTCTAGAAAACTGATTTGACCGGAGTTGTTAATCAAGGTAACGACATTACTAACGGGGCTTGCAATGATGTGTCGATACAAGTCTCCTTCTAAAATCCTCAGCCGGTTTTTCATGTCCCAGGAAATCCATTTATCCGTCATGAATAACCTGCTTCGATTTGCTGGGCCCATAGCAGTTGAGTTTCGAACTACCAGAATTCCTCTGTTGGTTATCAAGTAAGACCCATCCGGAGAAAAGGCAAGCTGCTCAAAGATTTCTTCTCCGGCACTGAATACTTTCAGAGCTTCTCCGGTCTCCGCGCTCCAGAGTTTGGCAGTCGCAAGCCCGTATAACGCTATCATCCTATCATCTTTGGAAAAAACAGCGTTGGAGAAGGGATCGTCGGGGTGGGCCCTGAAGATGAGTTTGGTAGACCAGGTCGCTATATTCCAGAGCCTGATAGTCTCGTCACGAGACACGGATAATAATGTCCCGCCATCATTTGAGAAGCACAGCGCCTGAACAATATCCGAGTGGCCCTTTAACGCAGTTCGAGTACATGGCGTTCCGCTCCAGATATCGATATCGCGGGCGCCCCATCTTGAAATGGCCAGATGATGACAGTCACCAGGCGCGACGGCAAGAGCCCAGACACGCAAGCGATGCCCAAGAGGTACAAGGTTGTTGATAATTCGGATTGAAGCGCCTGTCTCTGCATCCCAAAGCCATATCGCGCTACTAGGGTATGATAGAGCGATGAGATTGCCGTCAGGTGAGAATTCAACGATTCCCCTTTCCTCCACCTTGTCGCCGACTTGAAAGGCAACTCCTGTTCTGAAATTCCAGAGCGTTATTGATCGGTTTCGACACACAGCCACATTCTCGCCGTCCGGCGAGAAGACTACTTGTAACTTAGTGCCATGGCCGGTCTCTCCCAGCTCGAGGAGACGCACGAAAGCACCCGTCGCCGTATCCCAGATAATTATGGCAGAGCATAGGACTGCAGCTAGTAGCTTGCTATTCGGGGAGAAGACAAAATCCGGGAAACCTTGATGCTGGCATCCGAAAGGATTCCTGCGACGACGATAAGGGCATTCAGAAGGAGGATATTGACGGTCGAGAGGATGCTTCTTGGCAGCCGGTATATCCCAGAGCTCGACGACGTTGTCGTCTGACATTGTCGCAAATAGCTTGCCGCCTGGAGAAAATTTAATAAATGTGTTACCAGAGGCCAGTTCAAAGCTTTGTCCTTTTTCGATATTGCGAATGTTGGTGCCGTCGTATATGACGACACCATCGGGCGTGAAGACAGCATCCCTGACAAAAGTCACCAACGGAGTCCCAGTCGCCACATTGTAAACATCGCAACGTCTCGCAGCTTCGCCCGCCCCAGCTTCGGCAAGCCAGGTCACAGCGACCAACACTCCATCAGATGAGAAGGCTGTCTTGATGAAGGGGAAGTCGAGATAGAATGACTGATCTGATGCATGTTCAAAGGCCTGCAGGAAAACCCCAGAAGCTACGTTCCATAATGTTGTCGTCACCCTCCTATTCTTCGTTGATGTTAGAGCGAGTATCTTGCTATCGGGAGAGAAGGTTAAAGCGTCGATATCTGTGAGATGGCCTTTGATTTCCCTTGGTTGATTGGCTGTGGCAACGTCCCACAGCTTGATCGTTTTCACAGCTTCGTGATTTGATGCAGACGCTAGGAGCTTGCTGTTTGGTGAGAACTTCAACAACGAGACCAGCCTAGAGTGCCCTTCAAGTCTTTTCTTCATGCTGGTGAATGCTGCGTCCCAAAGGCTGATGGTACACGTCTTTCCATTTGATGCCAGTGCCGTCGAGTCGCCATCTGAAGAGAAGGCTATAGCACTAATGTCCTGGGGGCAGCTGGGCAAAAAATCGTTTCTTCTTTTATCCCAGAGCGATATCAATCTTGGGCGGTTTTCAACCGATGCTGCATTTTTGCCATCGGGCGAGAAGACCGTTTCATAGAATTGATGCCTTTCGCCGTTGAAAAGACGCAAATAGCTGCTCGTCTCCAAGTCCCAAAGCCTCGAAGAACCATAATGGCTAGATAACAGCCTTTTACCAGTCGGCAAGAAGCCTAAAATATCCCGTACGGGATCTGAACAGCATTCAAAAGTCCGCAGATACACACCTTTCGAGATATCCCAGAGCTCGATCTTTGAGGAGTAGGTGTTTTGGTTTACCCAAATGTCTCCATCACGAATAACCGCCATAGTCCTCCCGTCTGGTGCGATGATCGCCTTGACTTCGCATATCGACTGCACATCAGTAGTCCCTGAACCGTCATCTGCATTCCAGAGCCTTACCTCATCCATCTGAGAGCAAGATGCCAGAAGACTACTATCATGAGAGAAGACTAAAGAGACGATTTCCGCGGTGCACCCCTGGAGATTTTGCTCAACGACGCCTGTCTCTGCATCTAAGATTTGGAGAGTCTGGTCTCGGCCTTTGGTTAACGTCATCGCTACTCGCTTTCCATTGGGCGACATAGCCACGCATGGGTGACGACTCAAATATGTAGCATGTTGTGGTGAACTAAGCTTTCGCAGTCCTGTCTTTGACCCTGTGATCCAAGTATAGACCTCATGATCCTGGGTTACCAGAGCAACCGAATGGCCGAGGTTCGAGACGGAGATGACACTGCATCTTACATCCTCAGTATTTGGCACGGAAGATGTGTTCAAATGTGATGAGATGTCGCCTGTGATTATGTCCCAGAGCGTAATATCGCGGTCTGTGCTCCAAAAGACGCGAATTCCGTCTGGTGAAAAGCCGAGCTTTGCACTGAGATCATCGTGCCCCATGAAAGTCCTTGTCATGGCTCTCGTCTCGATATCCCAAAGTCCAATCATGACGCCAGCGCGGCCTTTGTACGTCTGCGCCAAGAATCTGCCGTCAGGAGAGAGTCTAGCAAGATTGCCTCTGAGCCCTGGAAGGTCAAAGGTATGAAGAATGTCGCCGTGTCCTGTTGTTAAATCCCAGACTCGGACAGTTGACGATAGTAGCGCCTTGTCATCTTCATCATCGGCTACTCCGTCCAGCGAAAGTAGCTTACCGGCCGCAGTAAAAGACAGTGAAATGGCAACAGAGACCAAAATCTGTACTGTAGCGCCCGTTTCGGTATCCCATATTCGGATGTCTGTCTCGGCCGCTAACGCCAGTAGCTTGCTGTTCGAAGAAAATGCTACGTCTGCTGGTGGGTCGAACCCATTTCCTTGGAACTCAAAGCTCCGCAGTAGCAAGTCCCACTGTTTAGGCACGAATGGCTTTTGCAGGATCCAGCTGGACATCTGCTTTTCGAACTGTTTTCGGACGAGGCTATTCTCTGGACTGAAGATGAGAATAGAGTTGTATAGTTGAAGAGGCGTTGTCTCCATCACTTGCATGTGTCGGAGCAGGAAACGCTTGGAGTCGTAGAGAAAGTCGTCGAGATCAACGTCAGTTCCGGCCTGGATGTGAAGTGTTAGGACTGATTCGAGTACGTAGATCCTGTGATGGTTATTACGCACCTGAGATTTAGTCTGGAGACTTGAAATTGCCAGGGGTCCCCGAGAGGGACTCCTCATGAGGCTAAGCGCTTCAAGCCAGTGAAGCAAGTGCTCCCGTAGAAAAGCGAGGACTCCGTCGCGGTGAGGAGCAAAGCTTTGCCTGTCGCTTTCGCATAGATGCTGAGCCCAGTAAACACATGAGTATTTCACTGCAGAGAGCGGATCTGGGACCGGCTGTTTGACGTCGTCGACGTGAATGCCTGGGTCACGTAGATTGTAGATGTCGGTTCGCAGTGTGCCGGCCATGGCTTCCAGCGAACGTGACGAGATGCCGCAGTGTATCTCTCTGATTCCAGAAGGGAACAGGTCGCCATATGCCTTTTTTCCGAGCAAGAAATCCTTGGCAGACTGATGGACGAAGTAGATGGTGCAATCTCTGAGAGTCAGAAACGAGCCGCAGAGTTTGACCATCTCTGCTAGCGATTCGTCATCGATGCCATCGGGGAACTCCATTAGAGATGTAAGTTCTGGCAAAGTAACGGGTCGGTATACGGTCGAGACAATGGCCAAGATCTGCTTCAAGAGATCAACGTCCTCCAAGTGATTCACCTGATCAAGCATCCGATCGTAGAGGGGGTCAAGGCCGGGCGGGAACATGTTCAATTTCTTTTTGGCCTTCCATCGTTGGACCTTTTCGAGCTCGCGGCAGACCAAAGCTACCCACAGAAATGTGTTGTTCGAATTCAAGGACAGGCCTTCCAGGACAGCGTCTTGAGTCCCTTTGTCGTAGTTTTTCAGTTGGGTTAGTCGATCAACCTCGTGTCTAATATAGATATCGACGGCGGTGGAGATGAAGTCTTCGTTAAGCTCTAGGCATAGCCTGATTCTCTGCGTTGCAGGTTCGAGACGCTCCTCGACATTTGGCCAGTTACGGCTGGAGACGACCCATTTATAGCGCGAAGACGATGAACACTCGACGATAAAACCGAGGAGCGGTTCCAAGTCTGTAACACATTCGTCGAGGGCGTCGATGACTATATAGCCGCCTTGAAGCCGCTGGTCCTGCAATATACTATCCAAGATGGTGGATAAACTTGCCCAGGTATTGACGTTCTCAAAAAGTGTCTTGCCTTTCACATCATACTCTTTCCTGAGATGCGAGACGAGCATCTTGTTCTGATCGATAAGCATATAGATCAAGCCGCGTAGAACCGCCGATGCGCTGTTGATTCGCGAATCCGTGTTCTGACAGAAGAAGTACGAGAGCAGAGTCGTGTCTTCTTGACCTCTTGATTTTATCGAACGGCCTAGTTCTTCGATAATCCCGCAGAGAAGCATAGTCTTGCCCTTGCCTGCATCGCCCTTGACCCAGAGAAGGCGGCTTTTTTCGTCTTCAAGCCACTGTCGAAATAGGGAGTGACCGAGAATCCAGTTGCATGATTCCAACAGAAGGCCTCCCTTGGTGCTTTCGATCCGTTTCTTATCGTCTCGAGGGTCGGTTATATATAGATCTCTCAGGCATTGACGATCTATAACCGTCTCCTGATTCGCGTCATTGTCGCTTACAGCCTTGCTAAATGAAAAGAGTCAATCGTAGGAAATTCAAGGCTTCGTCCTTCGGAAATCATCCTACCGTATCAGCTGCACCTCTGTTACAACGGTTCTGAGATTTTGACTAACTTGAAAACAGTCATTGACGTGCACTACTCAAGTTGCTGGCTTTAACTTGGAAGTCAACTGAACAAGGCAAAACTAACTTGGCTCGAGCAGCTGGCCGATTCCCTTCTCAACCTCGAGTTGATAAGGCATAACTTCCTTGATCAGATCCTTTGCGTACGCCGCAGCCGCCATGGCTGCGTAACCTCGCCAATCCTTATTCCAGCGCGCATCCGAATAGTCGCAAATACCCCGAACGATCAAGCATGGGAAGTTGTTCATCAAGCCTGCTGCTTCCATTTCGAAACACATCACATCCAGTTCCTTGGCCAGCAGGTCTCGAATTTTGGCGTCTTCCATGAAGGCGTCCGCTGAAGCGATGAGGCCATAGTGGACTGATGGATTATCTTCCTCTTCCGTACGCTGCGGTCTTTCCACTGCAACATCGTTCGCATAGAGCACATCGGTGTCTGGATCTGGCTGGCCGAATTGCCTGCGTAGTCGTGGGTTTTGTTGGATAATTCGAGTGATGGTTGCATTGATGTCGTTCCCTTTCCTGGTATGCTTCGTTCGAAGTCCAGCCACGGCGGTGAGGATGGCTCTAGGCGGTTGATTCAAGTAATGGGCGCTCTGGAATCGTCCCTCCTGCATAGTCTTTCCAAAGTCATACTGAACCACTCCGCCGTGGTTACCGCTTATATGGTGGTAAGAGGGCGCGCTGACGACGACATCCCCCAGTCGTATGTCATGCCTCTCACTTGGTGCGCCGCCGCCGATGCCGACCATTAGACCGACCCGAACATTTGGAAAGGTATGCTTCATGTCCTTGGCCACCATCGCTGCTGCTGCAATGCCGTTGCCTCCTGCAGGTAAAACTGCCATGACTACATTGTGGCTCCCTATCCGACCAAGAGTGTAATGATTGTCGTCGTTTTGATGAACCCATTTCGGCCTTTCATGTGAGTCATCGAGGAATTCTTGAGCAGCAGTGTACTCCAGCTCGATAGCACTGATCCAACCAATGGTGTATGCATTAGGGTCGGACATGATGCTGCCTGGGTTCTCCTGGACGAAAGTAGATGTCTGGTATCACTGTATTCAATGTCTATATTCGCCTCTGATGTCGTTGAGCGCTGCTCCTCTCCATCCCTCAAGAAAAGGCTAGATAGAGAAGAAGATGAGCCTCTGCTTCAGTTGAAAGCGGGCGACGAGTCCTCCATGCGGGGTGACGAGGCATCAGCACAGAAGCCATGTTCCATCTTTTCAGCTCTATGCAGACTGAGATCATATGCCATGCGCTTACGGCTCGTTTTGTCGTGTCAGGGATAAGATGATGGGTTAAACCAACAAGGCGACAAATAGGAGCCGAGCAACGTCTTGAATCTCAATCCATTCCTTGCCCCATGGTCAGCTCGTATTTACCGTCTGTGTCACGGAGGTTTGCCGAGCTTGCTGGCTGACATGCGTTGCCGCTCGACTCTGACCGGAGGGTTAGACATGGGAGATGCTTTTCCTTGCGAACAGCATCGTAAGGCTGAATGACTGGTGCTTTGCGATTGAGGGCATAGCAGTTGTCCAAGTCACTGAAAGCGGCTTCTTCACCGACGATGTCTTTTTTGTTGGACCCTTCCTTCCCTAGAATCATAGAATGTGAAGGCATCGGTCCCAAGTCACGGGGCCCATGTTGATGATTAAGCTGGTAGGCACGTAAAATTACCTGCCCGCTGCGCCGCTTTTAATGTCGGTCGATGTAAAGGTTGAGATGGGGAGACATCTTTGATAGTGGCGTTGACCGTCTGCTACAGGGCGTCTTATCTGCTGCCTATTATCCTCATCTGCGACCTGGGACCGGCTCCTTCACATTCCAGGGGATACGTCAGCCTTACTGCCGACAAAAAGGTTGACTTATTCTAGAGACCACATGTGAAGCAATCGAGCCTGTCAAGTGAGCAATTCGTCCAACCAACAAAAGACAATACTATGTGATGTTTGACTGCATTCTCAAAGAAGCGAAGATACGGTTTCGGTGACCCTTGAGAGGGTTTGCAACCTGCTGATAGTACTGACGCTGGGCACGAGAGGCGAGCACCGCTATTGAAGACACAACGAGCGGGTTGAGGGAAATAACCCTACTCGGCTCGAGTTCTCTGAGGTGAAGATAATCATCGTCTCAGGGACCGTTGAAACGCCTGACCGGCTGATTGACTTTCAGGGGCTTGATAGACATGCAAGGGCTTAATACAAAAGCATGTTAGTCGTGGCGTCTATTCGGACACAAAAGCATTCATTGAAGCTTAAACTGATGAATAGGGTCAGATGCCGTCTAAGCTGGTGGCTTGGTGGCCAGACAATAAAACGTGTAGAGATCCTCAAAAATTTCGGACCAACACTGACGCCATCATTGAGTCTTCTTCCATAGCCGCAGAGTTTCCCATGCAAGCTCGACCTCAAGAGTCTGATGACTACAGCTAAAGAGTTCGGCAACTCGAGCGTGTTAGCCGGTGGGGTGGACTGCTCTCAACGTTGCCAAGACTCGAGCACATCGTTGCATTCAGGAAGTCGAAAAAATGCCGTCTTCGTTGCCTGTATCGATAGCTCCTTGAGCGTTGCCCTTGTCAGACGGCACCTTACCGTGTCTACCTCTACGTGCAACCCTTTGCTCTTCCAACCTCAACCGTATCACGTATGCCCACCACATACCAGCTTCTGAAGAGCTAAACACTCCCCGTTCTAGGTGCAACAACTACAACATTTCCTTGTCGGTCGAAACCCTTGAAGCCATCGATGAAGCGAACCTTCCTCTGACCGCCACCTCCGCTCTGGTCGCGAGAATCGACTTCAACAAAGAAAGTTGTCTGCAACGGCTTCTTGTCCATCGTTATAGGAGCTCGAAAGTCGCACGACCCCTGCCTCTTTAGAAAGTCCGGCCCGTCGTCTGCCATGCAGATTTGCCAGACCCATTCGTATTGGGCAAGACAGCCGAGACCGTCAGGAATCGCTTGACAGCTGCTCAAAGAGTCGAGAACACCGCCGGAGCAGTGGTATTTCGGGTGACTTCTCACTTTCGGACAAGAGTCTACCTCTCGGCCGTTCGAGTTGTCCCTGATTATGGCAGCTCGATCGCATGTTCCGTTGTAGGTGACGTGGAAATTCCAAGTTTCGAAATGGCATTCGTGATTACCTGGGCAAGAAGCTTTCACTCTTATGGCTTTGGGCTTGCGCTCTGTGTCGGAAAATATTCTATCACCTGACATTGTGACGTGTCCCCCAAGGTTGACTGATGCCGTGGTTATCCAATGTTCAGAGAGCGCGAGAGGTTCAGAAACACCCTCCATCTTGTCCACGTCGACCGGATCACGTTGGCTGTTGCGATGGCTTTGTTGGGCGACAACCTCGTAACCGACGGTGATTCTTTGCGGAACCTTTGGTACAGGCAGGTATACGTCCTTTGCCAATGTCTCGCGAGCTATCAATTCCGTCACTTGTTCGGGTGCCATCGTCAACATGAAGTGTGCGTGGAATTCAGTTAGCTTCTTGCACTTGAGGAAGTACTCCTTAGCCTCCCTCTTCGGCGGATTTTCCCAATTGATGACCGTATTTGATTGCAACTGGGCTGTCGTGTCCTTCGCGAAGGCTGTAGCATCGCCGTTCCATTCGTTGCTGCTAACGCCAGCAGCCAAGATGGCGAAGATGAGGTGAAGAAGCATTGTTCTAGACAGATACAGTGGTTGGAGAGATTGAGATTATCTGGATAAGAAGTTGAAGGGGAACTGAACAAACGTTTGATAGAGATGTTGATTTGATTTATAGATGGCTGCGGGATAACATGCCTGAATAAACTCCAGGCTCACTTCGCAAAGGAACCTTAGTCGGGATGCCCAGAAGTTGAAGTCAAGTCCGTACTACTTACCTATACGAGATGTCTAAACACTTTCGAGTTCTAGATTCGCGGACCAAGGCCGGCAAACGCTATTAACCCTTGCACTGGCATGGTTTGTGTATGGAAACTGACGAATGGAGAGAACCGGGCTCATGCGGGATGGGCGACACGACCTGATAACTTCCGCGTCTCGTCTGATCGGGCCACGTATGTATGTGAATATCTATACACACGATACGGACACTGTTTTTTACTGCTCTTCAGGATTCGCAAGGAACTCCCATTCCCTAAGTTCTTGATCTTTCAGCCTATGAGCCGTCCACCAGGTCCACCAGATGAGCCATGGAAGTCAAGCTTCGAGCTGCGCCAACGGGACACAACAGCATTGTTCGCCCATTAAAATGGTGCCTTCGCCGCCTGTATTGTCCCACAAACGTTACAAACAAAAGCCCGCGAACAAGATTGAAATCGCTGAGCCACCCGTCGTGGCGGGGAGCAGCCAGGTCACGGAGCTGGTGGCGGTGACGCAGCAGCTACTCCGTGAATACATCGTACATCATATACATATCATATATCATATGTCATATGTCAGACATATACGTCCTGGTTTGCATCTATCCGTATGTATCCGTACATCCCTATTATTCTGGCCTAATCAGCTTGACTCGTGGCGAGCTTGCTTTGGGTTAAATTGAGAGCCGTCGAACTTGGAGCCTCAGCTCCAATACTAATTCAGTCAATCCCTCCCTCCCTTTCTTCTCATTTTTCCTCAACACGTGATTTCCATGTCGCCGCCACAAAGGATTGATGCCTTTGAAGGCAGCCAAGTTGAATACGCTGCCTATTTGTTGTCTCGCCTCACGCCAACTCCGACCGAGGTCATTGAGTGTTTGGAAAATGCAGTAAATAGATCGCGTCAGTTGTCGCTGTCCGCCAACGATCAACCGCAATTCATCTTCTGCATAGGCAGAGAGGAATCCGAGGTCAAGCAGAACATCCCGAAGTGGCGTGAAGCCACACGTTCCTTCTTCAGTCATATCCCGTGTGACGAGGACGATTGGGCTACGAAAAGACAGGCGGTCTGCCTATCGTCAGCTGAAGACATCCTTCGCGCAGTGGAGACGCTCGCAGGCCATTCGAGCTGTCTGGCAGTGCCAGACTCCTCACAGAATGAGCATTTCTTGGTCAATTTGGGCATCCGCGCTGGCCAGCTGATTTCAGAGGCAAAGTTCGCTGAGAAGACATCTCATTATCTTGCCGTGGTGTTCGCTGCAACATGTCTAGTGGCTGAGGAGCTGCATCTTGCAGAAGCGACCCTGAACGAAGCTATGCTAGCTTTCTTGGTGGCGACGCGGAGAAAAGATGTCGCTAAGAACCCTTCAACCTTTCGCAAGATACGGCGAACAGGAGGATGGATTGTCCTAGAGATGCAGCGGCTTTGTCTGCTCGGGCTCCGGCATCGCGCCTTTGAGATCTTCTTCCATGGTGAGCAAGTCATCCGTGCGCCGCGACTTTGTAGCTGATAGCGCCAGGGGGTTGTCCCCTATCGACGTACCTCAAATTTCAAAGGGCAGGCGATGATGAGAACGAATGCTTCACTACCAAGATAATGTCCTCGCAAGGTCAAATACGTCAGATACCCCCCGAAAAGCATGCCTCCTTGCCGCTGTGGATTCCTTTCATTATCAAGATGATTGTACGAGAGAAGTGGAGGTGAGTCCATGTCCAACAGCTACGGGGTTAAATTGACAATAATACAGCTTCACGTGCATTTGCCAGAAACTGAAAACAAGTATACTCGACCGAGACGAAGACTTCGACGCGTTTATCAACATCTATCGCTCAAGGGAACTTGTAGTTGGTCAACTTTGGGAGATATACCGTCTAGACCCAGACAATCACTCCAGGAAAAGGATTCATATTGACAAGAACGTTCCAGATCGAAGACGAAAGAAGAGCCGCTACCGCAAGTTTGCTCGCAAGAGAGCCCCAGAGACGATCGTAGCGGTGCAGTCAGCGACGAATGGGAATCCTGCTGCCATACCACCACAGCTTCAGTCGACCGATCTCGCAGATGGTCGGACAGTGGATGCTGCGGGAGAAAATAACTCCATACCCTCAGTAAGAGCCGAGACTGCCCCAACCGAATCAGAAACTAGGAACCAAGACACAGATGTAGCTTCACCAAACGAAATTAGTGAATGGCATTGGCAAGCCCTGGACGAATTACTAGTCAACTCACAGGCAGGATGGGACTTCGATTTCCGAGAAACTGATGTGACAAGAGCAGCGCTAGACCCAGCAGCCGGCTAATCCTGACCTTTCAACTGAATGATAACTACGGCCGTGTTTTCATGCAATTCAAGTCTGTTTTCCCTTATAATTTCATGTCCTACCCCTGCCGACCTCACCACGATCGCTTCCTCCTTGTCGGTCGAAAGGTCGAACTTGCCGTATATCAGAAAAACAATACATGGACAATCTATATGAACATCTTTCCGGGCTGTGGACTGTTCATAACGAGCATCTCCAGATTCCGCCAGCTTGATACATCGTCAACACAGCCCGCCTCTGATTGCTGGGGTTCGCGCGCGTACATGGTCCTTGACATATTCTATCATTCGCGACTGTTGTTGCTCCTTATGTGCGACGGCAAGCTTAGATTTGAGACTGGAAGTATCCCGCGGTATAATCTGCCTTCCTAGCGGCATCTGGGATCACGGTTGCCTGAGGATGGCCGGTCTCTTAGGGGACGTGAAAGGTCGTCGTTGCTTCCTCGCCGACGATGCCCGATATCAACCTAGGTAGGTACTCCTGATGTCAGCCAAGCACGTGATGGGCCCCTCTTAGGTTATCTCTGGTAAGGAAAACGTGGCTGATCACAGTCATGTGCTGTGATAATAACTCTGTGTGCGCGTGTGGCTGTGCTATTCTCCGCAAATCGCACGCGCAGTGACGCGCTCAACGTCTTAAGGCTCCATAATCCGCCTGCTAAGAGCTATAAGGGGCGTGACGCAGGTTATCAGTCGCCTTGGGATTAAGAACAACGACTTTCCATGTTTACCCAACTCATCTTCCTTCCTATCTCTGCATGCGTCGTTACCGGACCGCTCGTCCTTGTTGCAAAATGGGGTTCAGAGACGACGCTGACCTAGCTGGCCAAACGTCCAAGACTCGGGTGAACAAGGCCAGTCGGAAAACCGTGGCCGCCAGGTATAACGTCAAAGTCTTGCGTGGCCTCGAGAACATGCTGTTGAACGACCCAGAAGCCGACATCACAACCGCATTGTCCTCGGCATATTCACAGAGGCTGCAATCATTCAAATCCTCAGGTTAGCCTTTGTTCTTCCAACGCGTGACCCGGAATCTAAATTGCTCTGGACGCAGCTGCTACACCGAGCAAGAGACGAGCCAAACCTTCGCTTCCCGATCACGATATTCGCTCCCGACTGAGTGAAAATGATCCAGTGAACATCATATTCCCGCCCTCTGCCGAGCTGGAAGCCCTGTTTCATGACTATGATAGTCTGGCAGCAGCTATTGTGGGCATCCTAGACAACAGCCAAGTCCTATACGAAAGTGCATGGGCTGCATCCGTCATGGTTTTCCGAATCAACGAAAACATAGTTGTCAAAGCAGGCCACTCGTCCTATGCAATAACGGAGCACCGGACCCTCGAATTTTTGCAACAACACTTGACCGATTTCCCGGTCCCAAAGCCACATGGTCTGATCCGTCTGGGTGTTCATTCCTTTCTGTTCACGAGTTACATTGCCGGCATCAACCTTGAAAAAGCTTGGCCTCAACTGGACTGTTCTCAAAAACAGCATATTTCTCACCAGTTAGACATTCTCCTCACAGAGCTAAGATCCTTTCCGGTCCCTGAGAATGCTCCTCTCGGGGATGTCGCTGGTGGGGGTTGCAGAGACTTGCGGCGATCACAACGTGTCCATACCGAGCCTATAATGAGTGTTCATAGCTTCGAAGATTTCATCTTCTCCGGGTCAAACACAGCCTCGCCTCTGTATACTAGATTCTTGCGCGACCTTATGCCACGGTCAACCAAGATTCTTCTCACTCACGGAGACATTCGTCCAGCGAATATAATGCTTAGAATGGGAGATGACGGGATCTGGAGCGTTGCAGCCATCATCGATTGGGAGTCGAGCGGGTTTTACCCTGAGTATTGGGAAGCAGTAAAGGCGACAAACTTACTGACGCCAAGGGAACGCTTCGACTGGTACAAGTACATACCGCAGTCAATCTCTCCGAGTCAATATCCTATCCAGTGGCTGGTGGACCGAGTCTGGGATCGAAACGCGGCCAACGGCTAGCACTGAATGTAAGTACTATAGCAGGAATACGTACGGTCACCCTCCACGGCCGATTCTGCACGCAGTTGGTTATCACTTCATCACCAGAGGTCGGTGACTTTACCTCGGGCGTCTACCTGCCGCCCCAACAAGAACTGAGCACGTTGGTACTAGATGTTCAGACATGCAAATAGGCCTGTAACGACAGTGAGCTTGGTTTCGATAATAGTATGCTGCTCACCAGATACCTGGAAGAGTCTCATGAACGACCTCGTCTTCTGTCATATCTAGTATCTACTGTAGAAAGCAGATTTCTCGCCATTATAGACGGCAGTGGAAATCACATTCCCATTGCTGCAGATCTTCGTGCCTCCAGTAATTGCTCATTTCTTTCTGGTTGTCAGGAAGCTATCCGTCACCGAGTCTCCCGTCCCAGATAGTGTGAAACCTTTCACTCCTCTACCAATCGTGTGACCTTGACCGGCCAGAGAATATTGAAGGGTAAGATTACTTGCCTGTCTCCCTAAGCCTATACCTTCCCGAGAAATCGCCCCGGGGCCGATGTCAGCCACCAAAGCAGGCGAGGCGATCTAAGCCCGAAACCGAGCAACATTCAATCGTGGTATACCGGAGTGCTTCAAGAGGAAACACAGCTTCTGCAACTGTTTAGCCTCCTCCCGACAAGCAGACAGCGATCATACTGCTCCGGGCAGTTCATTATAAATAGATCAACCATGTCCCATCCTTGGATAGAGAAATCAGGAGCATCTGACCTTCAAGTATTTGATGCCTACAACTCTCGTGTTTCCCTTGATCCCTGAACTCGATAACCCAGAATGTTTACTCGTCCCAGCCAAGGTAGTCAATCCAAGCCCACAAAGGGGAAGACTCACGAGAAGCACGACAAGAAGCACGATAAGAAGTCCAAGGACAGCGCCAGCAAGAAGACCAAAAAGGGCGAAGCAAGCAAAGAAACAGACTCAACAAAACGTCACAAGGATTCGCAACTCGTGGATCTCTACTGTGCCATTTACATGCCGGTTTTCGGCAATTATTACCACTGGGCTTTCGCCATGAACCACCGCCAAACAAGACGGTGGCACCTATTCCATGTCATCCAAGAAGAAGAGGGGGGGCCCTTCACACGCAATGAGCGCCAGGTGGATCCCAGCAGCTCATCAAGCTGTCTTCAGCCTCTGAACCACCTGGGTCAGATGCGTATCGAATGCTGGGGTTGGCTTATTGAGGCGGTTCCAGCCATCGTAGTTCCGGGAGTAGCTGAACCGTGGAACTGTCAGGATTATGTCATAGAGATATGGGAATTGTTGCTTGAATACGGTGTGATAGATGAAGCCGCGTGGAATCATGGCTATCAGGCAATGTTACCTTACTATGGTCAAGATTTCGGTGACCAAGGTGAAAACGACTATGACGAGTATGAAGACGAAGAAGACGGAGAAGACGGAGAAGACGGAGATGATGGAGAAGGAGGGGAAAGGATCTTATCTGAGGCGTTAGTTTACGATTCGGATGATGTCACTTGACTGTTAGTGGCCTCCTACTAACCCTTACTTCCCGGTCTGCCAAGGAGGATTCTATCAAAAGGTTCAGGTATTGGATCGCCGTTTGGGCATTGGATAGCCTTGTTTACTATGGATACGTTACCGTAACACATTGCACGGCCGATTTCATAATTGCTGGCTTGACAGATAGTCAAGTTGTATAAATCAGCGGTATATCCCACACAAAAGCCTTCACATCTTCATCCCGCACATACTCCAAATAAACATCGTCTCAAGCTCGTAACAGTGTCTCGATCAGTTCAAAGACATACATACATTCACAGAGCACCTGGCGATTTATTATGCCCGCTCCCTGGCTAACTCTAAGAAACCGAGGTATGCGCGGCGGGAAGTCACAGCAAGCACTTCGGCGGAGACCAAAGAACGACATACGATTCTCAGCCTGGCTTCTCAAATCATGACTTGTGCCTGTAACTGGGTGAGGTGAGACCCGGATCAGAAGCTCGTACCAGATTAAGTCGAAAGACCCGTCGGCAATACGCTCGATGATGATGAGAAATGAATCTCTATGCACTTTGTCTTTGTCCGGCATCGGAACCCAGAAGTGTGAAACGACAGGACCATTTTCATCGGCGTTCGATTGCCTGAGCGATGGCTATAATGACCTGTAAATACTATGTATCTAGTTTTTCATGTAACCCCCGCTTGATGCCATAGTCTCCTCCCTTGGTCATTGAGCCTCAAAATCTTGCTCCTATCTACATCTCTCACCCGACCAGTATCACGCCGTTTTCCCGATGTTATGAGACGGTTTGCTCACTTCCGTTTCCTGCACGGAAGCGGTGACAGCGTCCCACGAGGAGAGATGATTGGCGGATGGCATGGTGTAAAGGGCGACGTTGGACGTGTCGGCAGCGGATCGAGGCGATAGACCGAAGTTATTGAGACGGGTGCGGAAGAAGAACGGATTACGAAGACGCGCGGGGTCTCTAGCAGGAATGTCCAGCGGTGCCGGCAAGGGACTCATGCCGACCTCTTCTTCGTGTGTCCATGAGGCTGTGGTAAAAGGGTCGCTGTCCCGCTCCGGGTTCGGGGGGTCCCGTGAAGCGGAGACGGGCCGGAAGAGGTTAAGGCGATAGGATGAGAGAGACGAGCCAATCTTGGAAAACGGGGAGGTGGAGGAACTGGAAGGGGAAAGATGAGTTAGCTAACCTTTTCACATAGATAGGGGTTCTCGAGGCGAAGAAGTGAAGAGAGAAGAAACACGAAGGGGAATAGAGAGAGAGAAAGAAGAGCCATTTACCTGGCAATAGTGGCAGCCGCCTGGCTCGACCCCATTGACGACTCGGAGAATGGCGCCCTGTCCGGGTTATACTCTCTTCGTAGAGGGGGGATGAGATAGCCAAGGCCGACGTAGAGGAGGGCGACACGGTACTCGTTGATAGCATCCTTGGTGGTGCCGAAAAAGAGGAAGATGGGGATGCAGACGAGTACGCTGACATAGCAGTTGTTCAAGTTGATCCAGCTGATTTCGGACGACGGAAAGAAGAGGACGACAGACCAAGGCGGCTGTGCTTGGTTATGGACTACGTCAAAGTCAAATGGCTCGTTGGCAGGTCTCTCCAGCACGTTGCCGACGGCCACAGCGACGACTAGAGGCAAGTAAGGCAGAAGAATAGCCATGACCATCATGTAAAGACGGCGTCTGGTGCGATTGCTGCGTCGGTTCGCTGTGAAACTGTTGGACAAGGCCGCCTGTGTCATCCTTGCAATTTGGCGAAAGCGGTGATAGGCTACGGCTGCAATTATCATAGTTAGTCGAAAGCTTCCACTTCTCTCGTTTCCTCAAGAGACTCACCAGCGTAGCCAACTGTTAAAACCGAGAGGGCAATCGGAGGGAAGACAAAGAAGGCCAAGTGAGGCCAAGACGGGTGCGGTGCCCAGACGCAGCCCACGAGCGCGCCGACAGTATAGCGACGGGCGGCGATGGGCACCGTCAAGGCCAGCTGAAGTATAGGCAGGGGGAAGATGATGAGAGCCTGAATGATGTTCCGACGACGTCTCTCGCTTCGTTCCAGAGGCGCAGCACGCTTCAGGCTGACCTGCTGAGCGAGATTGCGCATGATGGCGAGCATACAAGTGATGAAGCCAGCTGTGATGGCATTGTGAACGTGAACGACGATATCACAGAGACCATGGCCAGACCACCAAGACAAGACGTCGTCGTTACGCCAGCCGAGAGAGTTGATGACCGCTTCGAAGTTGAGCAGCTCGACCGTGACGATGAAGGTGGCCGCAGCAAACTCGCCATTTCGGTAAAGTACATGGAGAGGCACGAGACAAATGACGTTGGCGACCAGCGACAACGTCACGCGAAGAACCAGATTGTGCGTCAGAGCATTGGCTTGAGGAGGCCAGCCCACGACGGCGGTCTGGTTGCCGTCTAAGAAATGGATCGATCCGGGATCCATGGCGGATGAGGATGGCCTGTATGGAGAAAAGAGGAGATGTTACGAAGGCATCAAGAGGAAAGATGTGAAAGGACTCGAGAGAAAGGGAAAAAAGACAGAAGAGGAAGTAGATTCAGGCAAGGGAGAGAAGACATGGATAAGAAGGAAGAGAGAAGACTATAGTACAGCAGGACAGACATCCCCCATAGACGCCATTGATCATGAGGCTTAGAAACAATAAACACAAAAAGAGAAGATGCCACAGTGAAAAGCAAAGATTCAAAGACGGGAAACAGTAGACTGAATAAGGGGCGACTCAACATCCCGCCCTATTAGAGAGAACAGCCCTCCCCAACGACAAAGAGCCAGCAAGCCTCCGCACGATTTCCCACTTCAGCCGCTCATAGCTCGGGAGGCCCGAGCTGGCGCCTTGTTGGACGCTTCGCCGGGGATGTCATCGCTGTAGAAATCCCCTTGTCATCGACGGGAGGTCGACGATGGCGTCTATTGACAACCTCTCTATTGAACCCCTAATCGGGATGTGATGGACGTTGTTGGTTCAGACCCGCTTTTCGGGCCGGGGCCGGAGGTGGGGCGTCTATCGGCAAAAGAAGAAGTGAATCTGTACCCCTGTCGCCGGCGGTATGTTAATCCGGGCGCACGCGAAAACTTCTTCCTGGAAGTCGTTCTTGAATGTTCCTTCAGCTGCGAATAGGTGAAAGCCATCGACATATTCCCCCACGATCCCAGGAGAGTCACCGAATCATCAAATGTCTTTTCGAGGCCGCGGAGGGGGCGGCGGCCGTGGTGGTTTTCGAGGTACATTTTCCGCTTGGCTGTAATGTCACTCCAACAGAGAGGCTGATGCATCCATTTCAACGCAGGAGGACGAGGCGGCTTCTCGGCGCCAACCGGACCACCCGCAGAGGTTCTGGAGATGGGTCTTTTTGAGCACGCCGTCGAGGGCGAGATGCTATGCCGGTCATCCAATGTCAAGGTTCCTTACTTCAACGCGCCCATCTACCTGGAAAACAAGACGCCCATCGGCAAGGTGGACGAGATCCTCGGTCCTATCAACCAGGTCTACTTCACAGTCAAGCCGCAGGAGGGCATCGTCGCCACCAGCTTCAAGGCTGGCGACAAGGTCTTCATCGGCGGCGACAGGCTGCTGCCTCTCGAGAAGTTCCTACCAAAGCCTAAAGTCTTGGGCGAGAAGAAGGTCAAGAAGCCTGGTGGTGCCCGCGGCGGGAGAGGTGGACCTAGGGGCGGCGGCTTCAGGGGCGGCGGCATGTCCAGGGGTCGGGGAGGGCCACGCGGCGGCGGCGGCTTCTCCAGAGGCGGTGGACGCGGCTTCTCGAGAGGCGGACCCCGGGGCGGTGGTGGCTTTTCAAGAGGTGGTGGTGGTGGTGGGAGGGGAGGCGGCTTTAGAGGTCGCGGAAGAGGCTTCTAGTCGAATCGGTCCTTGGAGAAAGAGGGAGGTTACTATTTGTGACGATCACGTTACTTTCTTTGGTGTTCTCTTTGCATATCCCTTCCTCTGCCCTTGTCCATGCTTTGGGCTTGAGGGATATGGCACTGGACGATGGTTACGGCGTTAAAGATGGCAATGGTTTTGGCCCAAAGCGCAGGAGATTGCATCACGATTGTTTAGACTGAGGAAGTAGAATGATAGCGTGGTGAGCCGTCGGAATTGGCTTTGGAGATGATGCCTACCAGCCCATCTAGCTATTCTACCTCTCTTAGCTGACAGTGTGTGAGTCCTCATCAGAATCAGGGGTCTGAGATTATTCTACGGAGACACGTGACTCGTCTTCATGTCATTGGCTTCGACAGCGGACCCAAGGACCACTTTATTTCGTCGCCCCGTTAAGCAGCTAATCCCCCGTTAATGTGATGACAATCCCAAGCACCTCCATCTAAAATTTTCTCTAAGCACCTCGTCTCAGCGCAAAGCTCTCTTAAGCCGTCCCAACATCAACCCTCTTCCTTCTCTCCCCCCAACTTCTCTCTTCAGTTCCCATTTTGAGATCAAAAACGCAATGACGTCTCTCACAGCTCTTCGTCGATTTACCCTGCTGTCTTCCGCGCGCAGCTTCAGCACGACAGCTGCGCGTGACATCGCCCGGATAAGCATCATCGGAAGCCTGGCGTCGGATCCCGTCTCGGACTCGACTAAGAGCGGTCGAAACCTCGTCAAGTACACTGTTGCTTCTACGATTGGGTCTGGTGATAAGAAGACTACGAGTTTGTTCCGCGTTACCTCTTTCGTCGATGGACCTCGTCGTGATACCCTGTTGAAAATGCAAAAGGGGTACGTTCTTATCGTTCTGGCAAGGGGGATTGAGACTGACTTGAGGGTAGCTATACGGTTTTCGTTGAGGGCGATGCCAGTTGTCATTCGTACCTTGATAAGGATGGTCGAAGACAAAGCAGCTTCGGTGTCGTTCAACGTACGTTTAACCCCCCCCCCCCCCCCCCCCCCCCCCCCCCCCCCCCCCCCCCCCCCCCCCCCCC
>PDHQ01000076.1:100996-147912 GCA_003339415.1 Ophiocordyceps camponoti-saundersi (nom. inval.)
TTTGGGTGTTTGTTTGGGGGGGGGTGGTCTGTTTTTATGGTTTTTGTATTGGAGGGTTGTGGGGGAGAGGTGTTTTTGTTTGGTTTCATTGTGGTTTTTCCCCCCCCCCCCCCCCCTATATCCTACTGCTCGTCGCACATCATCGTCTGGATACCTAACTTCTTCTCAATAGGAAACTTGACGATTGTCAGTAAAGACAAGTCTAATAAAACCGAAGAGAAGACACCGGAGAAGGATGAAACGGAGACCTGACTTTGCAATGATCTCACCTACTAATTTCGAATGGCTCACGGTCTTGCATCGCGCAACCCGCCGACTCTTTCTCACACATTTCAGAGCTCGGCATTTCGAACCCGCCTGCTCTGGAATCGATGAGTTCAAATGAATAGGGGCCTTGCGAGGTTTCGCTGGGGCAAATCTCTTCTTCCCAATAGACGGCATTGAATGGAGAGGGCCGAGTATACATGCATGCTATCGGCGACCTCGCCTTCATTGTCTTGTACTCTATCTATGTTGCCTTCAGTGTCTTGTATGTACCTATTCTAACTCGGTGTTCTGGCCTTGTCTTAGACCAGCGCACAGCTGTCCATGCATCCAAATCCCGCTGCCACACCGCCTTCTTCGCTCTCACTGCCCTTGGTTCGCAGTAAGTAGCCGGCGCTCTCGTTCATAAGCAGTTTGCCGCTCAGTTGGTCCCAGAGACAAGCGCCGTAAACGCCAAGCTCGCAGATGACCTCGCCCTTTTCCACTTTGCCGTTGCGCAGAATCAGGTTCGACACTGGTGGCGGCGTGATGAGCTCCATCAGGATGAAAGAAGGCCAGTGCTCTTGCGGCACCGACCTGAGGAATCCCGGTATCGCCCCTCGATATATGTTGTTGCCCCCGCCCTCCCGTTGAGGTTTGAGGACGTAGCTCTTGCACAAGTCCGGATCTAGCGCCCTCCGACGAGCTTCCAGACCTTCTGCCGAGGTGTCCATGGGGAAAATGTTGGTAAAGGTATCCTGAAGCTGAGCCGCCGCGGCCGAGTCGCCGCCCATGAACCTGGCTAATATCGACGGCGCCGACGGAGCTCTCGGCGTCGCGAGCACCTGTTGCACCTTTTTGGTCCCGGCGAGCTGCGTGAGCACGCTCGGGCACTTGATAGCGTACGATCGCTCCAGCTGGTACCTGGCGTCCCAAGCGAACTGATCCGGGTAGTCTCCTGGGCTGTATCCGGCTCGCATGTAGATGACGGCGACCTCCCAGACGGCGGAGGGGTTGTACGGCGATCGATAAAGAAGTTGCCTCTGAGGGGTGTCGGCAATGGACGTTTGAGCCATGACGTTGGAAAAGGCCAGCCGGAAGAGTGGCATCGAAGGTGACGAAGCCTCGCGAACTGCGTATTCAAGGTGCCGCTGGTCAAAGACATTGCGCTCGCCGTCTTGGACGATAAAAAGAACGCAGGTGGCATGGCCCAGCTCGGATGCCGAGTAGGTGCGGTAGGCTTCACGGATGCCGGCGCCGAGCCCTCGGAGCGTTTGATTCTCCGGCAACGCAAGCGAGCCGGCTGCGATGGACTGACATAGCAAGGGGTACTCCGTGGTGGCGAGATATCTGCCAGTTGCTCAGCGCCGTCCGGCCTATCTTTCTCAAAGATGGCCCGACTTACCCGTGTAGGAGCGAGGTGCGGTGGGCGAGGCCGCCAAAGGAAGCAGCTATGGTATTAAACTCGATCTGTTTGGCCTGCATCGTTGCGCCGTCTTGATGCACCATGTAGTCCGACCTGAACAAGCCTAGCGAGAGAGGCTTTGCTCGCCGTCAGGAGACGACGTCGACGGCGAGGGGCGGAAGCGAAGGCACCTGAGAGTATTTCTCTCGCTTGACGCGAAGGTGAAGCTTCCAAAGGCTCGAGATAAAGTCGTCACCATCCATGACTCTGGGGTAGGATGACAGGTCAGCCTGGAAGCCGGGCTCGACGAAGAAGCACCTTACTGCTTGACCATGTGCGCCAGGAATTCTTCATCGCGGCTCACAGAAGCATATAGCTCGTTGTATGTCCTCTGCACGGAATTGGCCTGTTCGAAGCATTCGCGCGGGAACGGACTCGGGAAGAGGGTAACGGGCGCGCAGACGGCAGCCGTCTCGGCAGCGACAAGACCTGGAGGTGGCCGAACGACGAGACCGTTGGCGACGGACCAATCGTCAACAGAGCGGACGAGATTTTCCAGCTCTGTGTCGCTCAGCGAAGGGGGGAGCGATGGCGGCGCCATGGTAAGGGTTCAAGTCGGGTGATGATAGAGGTTGAGTTCCGGCAGTGGACATTGAAGGTTGAGATGGTAATCAATAACGCGAAGCAACTCGTCGCAGCCACATTGACTTCCGTTGTTGGATCTAATCCGAACAATGCAGTTACCAGAACTGATCCCTACAAATAGATCAACGCAAAGATAAGCAAAAGGCGCTGAAGATGTTGAAATAAGAATGACGAGAGGATCGACAAGGATGACGAGATGAAGAGAGAGCAGATGTCAATGTGAGTGGGGGGCAATTAGTAAGCTTGGACCTGGCTGGGGTGAGACTGAGAGCGATAACGTCAAGGCTGATAGGAGATGGAGAAGCCACGCCAAGACCATGTCTCGAGTTAGCCGGCGGTTAGGGAAATAGATGAGATAATAGGTAGGTGTCCGTACCCAGGCAGTGGTCGCGTTGCGTGTCTTAGAAAGCGTAGGCGTCGACGCCTCCATCCTCGACCTGTTAAACCCAGATGGCACACTGCAGGAGGATGCACGAAAGTGTCAACCGCACCTAAGGTGCAGAAGGTCACGTGCAGCAACATTTCGTCACTGAACTCGAATTCTGTGAGAGCCCTGCCTGTAACGCTGCCATGATGCCTGGGAAGCATCGCATTCGGTGCCTGATTTCTTAGGTCTCAAAATTCACTGCTACCAACGCGTCTCGTCGTCGTTTGCGTCGCCGCGTCTTGCCCGTCTAGCGCAGGTGAAGTCCACGCGCAGATGAAGGCTCTCTTGTCTGCTTTCGCGTTTTTGCCTCCAGCCATCGTCCGGAGCCATCACACGCTTCCATGGACGAGGGCAGCCGCGAAGACCCATTTCTATGGGACGTCGATGCTGTCGCTCGCCACCTATGCTCCCTGGAGCGACCCTGTGCCAAAGAGCCATCGGCGTTGGCTGCTCAAGTTGCCGAGCATGGCTTCGACGGCCACAACTTGCTTAGCTTCGAGTTTGTGTGCTCTCGCGTCGAGCTGTTCGAGTGCCTTGGCGTTACACTCGGCAGCCACAAGGCTTCTCTTCAGAGAGCCATTCTTAGTCTCCGCTCCGCTAGCTCGGCCTTTCGTCGATGGAAGCAGGATTTTCTGAAAGAGCAGTCAGACGAGAGCCCCCCGCCCGAACTCGCTCTCGCACCTCCACATGCGATTTCCAACGCCGCTGCTAACGAGCCTCTGCCAAGCAAGCAGCATCTGGAAGCTGCCCAAAAGCGCAAGCTCGACGCACCTGAAGCTCCATCCAAGGTCACTCCCAGCTCGTCTGCCGTTGGTCAGGATGCCACTCCTGCACCACCCACCGACGATGCCGCCCTCCGCTTCACTACTGAGGTGGAACAGCCCAGAAAGCGGAAGCGGGTAGCGCCACTGCAGGTAACGGATGGCTTTGCAACTCACGAAGAGGAGAGCCCTGCCTTGAAAGACCAGCCACAACACGCTTACTTGGGAAGAGGTGCGATCAGCTTCTCGGACGTCACGGCGCCAGACAGCCTGAACACCATGCCACTCGTAGGGACCGCAAAAACGTTCGCCATGCCATTCTCACTCAAGGTTCCTCCTGGTTTAAAACAAACTATCGGCCGTGTCATGAAGCGTCATCTCAGGGCTACGGGCCATAGGGAGGCGCTTCTGCGGCAGGGCCTGGTCGCCATGCTACCATCAACGTCGGAGGATAGCGACGTGATTCTCAACTTGAGCGATCTTCCTGATTCGTTTGATGAAGAAACTCTTCGGGAAATTGAGCTTGAGGAACAAGAGAAAAAAATGGCGCAGGTTCAATCACGCGATATCGCACCGGAGCGTGTGCTTGCCTTGCTGCAGGAGGCCGATGCCAAGATAAGGACAGCTTGGGGGGAGAATAAGCTTCCCAAATACCAACGCAAGGCTCATAAGCTGTGGACTGATGCGGCAAAGCGAGGTACGAAGACGAGAGATGCAAATCGGGCCCGAGGGGCCGCAAAGCACATCGAGCACCGTCTGCAGGCACTCAAAGCGGAGATAGCGCAACAGCCTTACGCCAATGAGTCAGAGGTTCGGCTACAAGCTCACAGCTTGGAGCAGAGCCTCGAGGACAGGCTCTACAATGAATGGCTTGCCGGCGTATTGGAATCCCGTGTTGCGCCACCCAAGCCGAAATTTCTTCCGAAACCCCAGCGACGTGCGGCCGCGAAGCCGCGCCTCCCAGGTGACGATGAACTCCTTACAAGTTCAGATGAGGATGACTTTATCGTGCCCGACGACGATGACGACGAATCCGTTCCGCCGGACGACCTGGATATAGCCGCGGAGCCTTTTAACCCACAAGACGATGTGAATGTATCGGTGGAGCCTTCTACTCCGCCAGATAACTCGGGTCTATCCTTAGAGCCTTCCGACGAGAGCCCCTTACGTTCGTCGAGCCCTAAGAACAACTTGGTTGAGACACCGACTCGATTGAACAAGGTTCGAAAGCCCGAGATTGAGCTGAGAACGCCAATTAAGGATGAGGACTATTTCGATCTTACACAGGCGGAAACGCCTGAGAGTCTACGACGACGGAGCTGGCGGGATAGCTCTGTCATTGATCTGACTACCCCGATAAAGCCGGAGTCCCGATCGGCTCAAGCTTCCGCATCCGTCAACGACGAGCACGACCTGTTTGTCAGTGATGAAGAGGCAGCGACCGGAAATTCTCTGGCGAATGTTGAAGAAATCGGGAAGAAGCGGCCGCAGCACTGGGCTAAAAAGCAGAACCGTCCAAAACTGGTTATTTGCCTCCTTTGGAAGCTACCGCATTTCCGCCGTTCGCAGGTGTTCGAAGCGGTGCGCGAACAAGACGATGACGACTTGTACGAACGCTCGGTTATGAGGCAGCTGAGTGAACCCCTCGAGAGTCTCACACTCCTTGAAAAGGCAGGACCAGAAACCATGGCCTTTGACTTGACACGAGTGTTCCTCAGCTGCGTCAAGCTCAAGAACTGCAAGGAGTGGCGTATCAAGTCAATATCCGCCGCCGACCGAAAACGTCTCGAGATGGGAAAGGAGGAGCATTGGGGTGATTTTCTAACTCTGCTCAGGGAGAATGAGCATAATTTTCCTCAAGATAGTCAGATTTACAGGACGGACTACTTGGATGACGACATGGACGACTTGGAAGAGATTCAAGACGACGGGCTTTCCGGATCGCAACAGTCTCCGTCACAGTTGCGCAGGAACGGGCGGAAAGAGATTATTCAGAACAAGGAAGCCGTGGATCTTCGCCAGAAAGAACAACGCCGGCTGCAAGAGCAGGAGGCGCGCCGACTCAAGCTTAGAGCGGAGCTGGACCTGTCTGGTTCCATGTCTCAAGACAAGTCGAGACTCATTATCAACGAGACTAAGACTGAGGATCAGCCGTTCATCTATGTCAACGAGAGGGTCGGTACGAGTATCAAAGACCACCAGGTCGAGGGTGTGCGCTTCATGTGGAACCAAATCGTCACTGACGCCCACACAAGCCAGGGTTGTCTCCTGGCTCACAGCATGGGCTTGGGGAAGACGATGCAGGTCATTACCTTGCTGGTGGCGATACAGGAGTCTGCCAAGTCGTCAGACCCGGCTGTGAGGTCGCAGATTCCGCAACATCTCTGGCCTTCTAAGACGTTGGTGCTATGTCCTGCCGGCCTGGTGGACAATTGGATGGACGAGCTCCTCCTGTGGACTCCGGATCAGATCCTCGGCCCCTTGCGCAAGGTTGAGTCGCGCCAGTCGCCGGAGGACCGTCGGTCGACGGTCCTGTCCTGGGCGGACGGCGGCGGCGTACTCGTCGCTGGCTATCCAATGCTGCAGAAAGTGATGGCAAAAGACGAGGAGTTGGAAACGAAGCTTATCCAACAACCCAACATTGTGGTCGCGGACGAGGCGCACACCATCAAGAACCCGGACACCAAGGTACACCAGGCCTGCTCGCGCTTCACGACCAAGTGCAGGATAGCGCTCACGGGCTCGCCGCTGGCCAACAACATTGACGAGTACTACAACATGATCGACTGGGTAGCACCCAATTTTCTCGGACCGTTCAAGGAATTTCAACAGATTTACGCGAGGCCGATCCAGCAGGGCATGTACCAGGACAGCTCGAGATGGGAGAAGCGCCTCGGGCTCCGGCAGCTCAAGGTACTCGAGATTACGGTGGCGCCCAAGGTGAACCGAAGAACGACCAAGACATGTGCCAAGGACGACCTGCCGCCTAAGCAGGAGTTTGTCCTGTGTGTGCCGCCGACGGCAATGCAGCGGAAACTGTATGACATGTATCTCACATCAATTCGAGGCGAGAGCATAAGCGAGTTGAGATCGCTCGATGATCGGATGTTCGCCATCGCCAACAATCTGGTTCTCGTGGTGAACCATCCCAGCTGCTTCCGGAAGAGGGCGGAGCTGGTCCGCGCGGAGAAAGACCGCGCGGAGAAGGCGCATACGCAAAAGCAGGAGGTCAATACATTCCCCGACTCGCTGGTCTCTTCGATTTTGAGAGAGACGAACGGGACGGACCTGAGCAGCTCGCATCTGTCGGTCAAGACGGAGCTCCTTCTGATCATCCTGGACAAGGCTCGAGAACTAGGCGACAAGGTGCTAGTATTCAGTCAATCGCTTCTGACGCTAGATTACCTGGAGACGAAATTGAAGTGGCAGAAGCGGCAGGTGTATCGTCTAGACGGAGAGACACCCATCGGCGAGCGGCAGGAACTGGTCAAGAATTTCAACTCGGGCAAACAGGAGGTTTACTTGATATCGACCAACGCCGGGGGCGTGGGACTCAACATCCAAGGGGCGAATCGGGTAGTCATCTTCGACTTTAAGTGGAATCCGGTGCAGGAGCAGCAGGCCGTGGGCCGGGCATATCGCCTAGGGCAGGTCAAGCCCGTCGTCGTTTACCGCTTCGTGACGGCGGGGACTTTTGAGGAAGATTTGCAGAACAGGGCCGTGTTCAAAACGCAGCTGGCGTCGCGCGTGGTGGACAAGAAGAACCCGTTGAGCCGGTCGAAGAAGGCAGCCAAGATGTTTCACCCGATCCACGACGTGCCTGCGAAGAGCCTCGACGACTTTATGGGAAAGGACACGATCCTGGACGCACTGATTCTGCACAAGCCCAACGGCGAGGCGGTCCGGTGGATCGTCTCGACGGACGCGTTTGAGGAAGAGGACCCGGAAGAGGGACTGACGGCGCAGGAGCAGCAGCATGCCGAGGAACTTGCCAAGATGAACCACCTCCGGCACAACAACCCGGACGAGTTTGAAAGGCTGCTGCAAGAGACGCGACTGCAAGCGGGCGATGCGGGCCGCACGGCGCAAGAACCGCACGTCGTGCCGGGTGCCACCGTGTGGGGGGGCTTGTCGGCGCCGGCCGAAAGTGCGGGTGTCTCGGGTGCGGGGGCACAGACGACTGCCGCGGGACCGCAGGCGGCGGCGCCAATGCCCATCCCCGGGGCCAACACGTTCTTTGGCGGGAGGGGACAGCAGACTCAGTTTAACGGAGCAACGGCGCCGGCTCGGGAAAAACCGAACATTTTCAAGGCACCCTTGAGGTCCAAGGCGGAAAACAAATTCGAGGAAGCGCTGCGGCAGACGATGCAGGGATCGGGGTCTGGCGACGAGCAGCAGCGGGCGAGAAACCTGACGTTGGCGATCAAGCAGGTTCGCAAGGAAAAAGGCGACGGATTCCTTCCGGACGACTACCATTGGCGGCTACTGGAAGGGTTCCTACGAGTTCCTCGGTTCGCACAGAGTGTCGCGTCGGGACATCTCAGCCCAACGTACCTGGCGCGGACGAACAAGACGGAGCTAGAACTTCGGATATCGGTGCTCAGCATGCTATCGGAAGAGGAGTTTCATGAGCAGATGAAGGCGTCCCCGGAAAAGGAGCCGGATCCCGTGGTATGATTGGAACCTTTTCTCTCCCTTTCTGTCCCCTCCCCCCTTGTCTGGCCCTCTTCCTACCTCTCCCTGCTTCTGCCTACCTCTCCCTTCTGTGCTTGTTCTCCGGCAGAAATTCGAGAGGCTGACGGACCCGGAAGAACATCATAAACCTGGATCGGTCGGGGGTTAGGCCGGAGGATTGGGCGATTCTGCACGAGACTTCGAACAGGCGGCGCGAGGCTGCAGACAGGCAACGGAGGAAATATTGCTAGGGGCAGGCGTTATCCTTTGGAGTCTTGTTTTGTTGTTATGAATGTACTGTCAAGATACCCAGGGGGGCTATACACACAAACACACATGCATACCTCCTCGCAAGGAGGTGGGTAGGCAGGTAGGCAGGCAGGCAGGTATGTAGGTCGATATCTGCCAAACTCACTGCCTAGTACAAACATTGTATGTTCGTGTCACTAAACCCAAGTCTCTACCAAGATGAACGGAGAATCGTGTGAAGGAAGCATTCCACTCTACTCAATATGCCGACGCCGTCCTACGAGATGAGACGAAGGAGGCGAAAGGAAGGGGTCCAAGGGCGAGTGCGGAGGGATCAGGGAGGGCTCTGATTGGCTGGTCGGCACTCGGTTTCTCGGTCCCGATGGAAATGGACACACTGCAGGAGCGGACCTTGTTTCCGCCACTTCCGTTTATGCGCGGGAGCCGTACGGAGTACATACTAGGATGTACAACATACCTAGATTATGTGCATTACTAACGCGCTTCCGTCCGTCCACACGCTCTCTCACATCATCCACCCATACAAACCTACCTCGGACGTCTCCTTTCTTCTTCTCTCCTCTGACATGGTCAATTCGACTTCCAGACCCTTGCAAGAACATCAATCTCGATCAATCCATGGAGAGCGTCCTCCGTCAGTCACGGGCCCTGTGCCCTTTCCTCAAGGCAGCGTCGCCCGCTAGCCTGCGCGCCCTGTCCGTCGTCGCCCGACCAGCCTGTGCAGGCGTCAGCACGACGACGACGACGACGACGACGACCAAGGCTTCGGAACTGCAGCAAATCGCTCGACGGTGCCCCGTCATGGGAAAGGCTCTTGCCGTTCAGGCGGCTCGGATCCACTCGGGCCGCGCTCAACCTGCCGAGGCGTGTCTGGGCCCGGTGGCGGAGCCGAGGACGAGTCACGACAAGTTCGACTACGACGACTTTTACGCGGCCGAACTGGATAAGAAACATCGCGACCAGTCGTATCGCTATTTTAACAACATCAATCGACTCGCCCGAGAGTTCCCTCGCGCTCACATGGCGTCCAAGGAAGACCGAGTGACGGTGTGGTGCGCCAACGATTACCTCGGCATGGGCCGCAATCGGCATGTCCTCGATCGCATGCACCAAACGCTGGACGAGTACGGCGCGGGCGCGGGAGGCACTCGAAATATTTCGGGACATAATCAGCACGCCGTCGATCTCGAGGCTACTCTCGCCAAATTGCACGCCAAGGAGGCGGCGCTCGTCTTCAGCTCTTGCTACGTGGCCAACGACGCGACGCTGGCTACGCTCGGTAGTAAGCTGCCCGGCTGCGTCATTCTCTCCGACAGCCTCAACCATGCGTCGATGATTCAGGGAATCCGCCACTCTGGCGCGGCCAAGCTCGTATTCCGCCACAACGATGTGGCAGATCTCGAGGCCAAGCTGGCCGCATTGCCGCTGCACGTGCCCAAGATTATCGCGTTCGAGTCCGTCTACAGCATGTGCGGCTCCATCGGCCCCATTGCCGAGATATGCGACCTGGCCGATCGATACGGCGCCATGACGTTCCTGGATGAGGTGCATGCGGTCGGCATGTACGGCCCTCACGGCGCCGGCGTGGCCGAGCACCTCGACTGGGACGCGCACGCTGCCGGCCGGCCGCGCGGCTCGCTCATGGACCGCATCGACATCATCACCGGCACTCTGGGAAAGGCGTACGGCTGCGTGGGCGGATACATCGCGGCGAGCGCCCGGCTCGTGGACATGATCCGCTCTCTCGCGCCGGGCTTCATCTTTACGACGTCGTTGCCGCCGGCGACGATGGCCGGGGCCAGGGCCTCGATTGAGTATCAGATGGAGTACGACGGCGACCGGAGGCTGCAGCAGCTGCACACGCGGGCGGTCAAGGAGGACGTCGGGGCGCGCGACATTCCCGTGATCCCCAACCCGTCGCACATCGTACCGATCCTGGTGGGCGACGCAGGGCTGGCCAAGGCGGCGTCGGACATGCTTCTTCAGCGTCATCGGATCTACGTGCAGTCGATCAACTACCCGACGGTGCCGGTGGGCCAGGAGCGTCTGCGGATCACGCCGACGCCGGGCCACGTCAAGAAGTACCGCGACCAGCTGGTGTCGGCGCTGGACGACGTCTGGACGCGGCTGGGGATCCGGCGCACGTCGGACTGGGCGGCTCAGGGGGGTTTCATCGGGGTCGGTCAGAGCCCGTCTCGGCAGCCGGAGCGGTTGTGGACGGACGGGCAGTTGGGGGTGAAGAAGAGCCGTCATGGGCTGATGGAGGCGTTGCTGGCGCGGGAGACTGTCGTTCCGGCCAATCGCATCGTTGGGGCGGCGGCAGCGTGAAGGGGGTTGTTTTTTTTTTTTCTTTCCTGGATTTGGAATTTGGGTTTTTCTCTCTCTTTTTTTTTCGGTTCTCATCCATGCTGCTGCTGCTGTTCCTGCGCAGATCGGAGCTTCCCCCCCCTGAAGCTGAATCTGTGACAGACATGTGCGTGCGTGCGTGTGTTTGTGTGTGTGTGAGAGAGAGCGGGCAAAGGTCCGAAGTTTTCTCTTGATAATGTGGGCTTCTTACTCTATCCATGACTCTCTATCTATCATCATATAATGCATGCTTGTTATTACTATCTAGACATATGTATATACATACATGTCTTTCCTTGTGATTTTTCGATGAGGGAAGATGGTGGTGGTGGTGGTGGTGGGTGATGGGTTCTCTACCTACCTATGTAGGTAAACGGTGTTTGTATGTATATATGCAGTGTGTCTTGTGTCACACATGGCGTTATACATGTATGTATTTACGGATATATACATATGCAGTGATGCTGTTCTCTCTCGCTCTCTCATCTCATGCCGTCTCATCCAAGGGGATTTTTTTTTCCATCCTTGGTTTCTTTTTTTTATGCGTGGATTTTGAATTTTCTTTTCAGCTTGGGTTTGGATATATTTATGTACATATGTATGTACATATGTGTGGAAGCCACCAACAGAGGGAGAGAGGATGTGCGTGTGTGCATATGTAAGTGTGTGTATGTTATAAGTGGTCTGTTGCTATGAGTAAACATGTTCGCTCTGCCGTGCCTGTGGCGGGGAAAAAGGGGGGAACAAGGGGGGGGGGGGGAAAGGGATAGGGATAGGGATAGGGAGAGGGATGGGGAGAGGGATAGCCTATAGCTATAGGGATAGGGGACAGGGAGGAATGCAGGTCAGACTTGTTGGTGCCGCTGTAGCCTTGAATCACATGCCGAGGGAATCGAGCTTGTATGTATGTACGGATGTGGTCCTATCCGTTGATTGTATGTATGTATGTATGTATATGCAAACTTGCATATACTGTATGTAGTTGTCGTAGCAGCTGTGTTTGTGTGTCTTGTTATATATGTATGTATGTATGTATGAGAGAGAGAGAGAGAGAGAGAGAGGTTCATGGAATCATGGAAAGGGAGGTGAGGTTGACAGCCCGAAGTCTTGCTTATATGCAAGACTGGATGGAGGGGATGGATGCCTTCTTCCCCCCCATCTCTCTCTCCATCTTCATCTTCCTCAACTGAACAGAAGAACAGTGAAAAGATGGTGATATGAAAGGGGGGGGGGGAAACGACATTCTTACCCCCCCCCTAAGGAAAATAGCATGTGATGGAAAAAATAAAATAAAGACAGATATTAGTCGGCGACTTTCCCACGCATCATGAACGCGGGGTGTTGCACTCCGCGTGGAGTCAGTCCACACATGGAGACCCCTGATTGATATCTCTTTCACAGTGACACGGCAGCATTTAGGGGGGGGGGTTGTGTCAGGGGTGTGGGTTACGGGATAGTGAGTTGCTGCTGATGACGATGGTGGTTGATGCGTGTGTTTTTTTTTTTCCCTTCCTTTCTTTCCTTTTTGGCCATGTTTGGAATCCTTGATCGGGCACATTGTATGATATAGGTAGGTAGGAGGGGGGAGAGATGGAGAAAAAAGGGTGGGTAGGTGGGAAGATACAAAAGAAGAAGAAGGATGATGATGATGATGATGATGATGACAGTTGTCTAAGCTGGTCATTTGATATCCCAATCCGTGTCATCTATCCATTAGATGGGGGGGGATTTGAATCAAGAGAAATAAAAAACATCATCATCATCGTCATCCTCCTCATCCATCGATTCATCCATGACACCCTCAAAACACAATGGAAACATCACCACCAACCAAACCCAAAGGCCCAAAAGCCTGCTCAACATGCGCCAAAGCCAAAGCCCGCTGCATCCCACGCAGCAACGACGGCAAATGCGAACGGTGCCATCGTCTGGGAAAGCACTGCTTCTCGCGAGCCCCGGCCCCGCCACGGCTTAAGAAGAGGCCTAAGAGGTCGAGGGTGGCTGAGTTGGAGAAGAGGCTTGATGAGTTGTCTTGTCATCTTGAGGCTGCTTCTGCTTCTGCTTCTGCTTCTGTTGCTGTTGCTGTGGGTGTGGGTGAGCAGCAGCAACCTCAACCTCAACCTCATCAACCCCATCAACAACCTCAACAACCTCAACAACAACATCAACAACATCAACAACATCATCGTCAACATCATCAACAACAACAACAGACAACAGACGTCCTAACCCTAGAACACCTCTTCCCCTCCCCCATCTCCCCCCAAAGCCGAACAACAACCACCCCCTCCTCATCTCACACCCCAACCCCAACCCCAACCCCATGGCCCTCCCCATCCGAAGCAGAAACCCTCCACCACCGCTACGGCGACGCCTTCGCCCACCTCTTCCCCTTCGTCGTCATCTCCACCCCCTCAGCAGCCGAGACGCAGACGGAATCGCCTCTCGTCTTCAAAGCCATCATGCTAGTCGCCTGCTTCTTCGAGGGGACGCGTCAACTTGCCATGGCGGACGAGTTGCTTTCTGACCTCGTTTCCGCTGCCATGGTGGAGGGGAGGAAGACGCTTGATCTGCTGCAGTCTCTCGAGCTGTTGATTGCCTGGTTCGTCGTCCTTCTCTTCCCCTCCCATCTCTCTCTATCCTCGTCACTTCTCACCATCTCTTCATCTCTTCAGGTTTCATTTCGGCCTCAAGAGCTCACAGCTCATCAATCTCCTCTTCCTAACTCGTTCCATCGCCGTCAACCTCGAAGCATCGTCATACGACGAGGCTGGATTCCGACGTCTTCATCACGTCCGCGCCTTTGCCGGCGTCTTCTACCTAAACAATGTGTGAGCTGAAAGATTTCCCTCCCCTTCCCTGATTCACAAAGCAAGTTTCCCACTGACGGCCTCATCCTTGTCCGTGACGATAAACGAGATCAAAAAAAAAAAAGCATCTTCACAACAAACAAACGAACCGACATCTTGATGAGCACCGCTCACCTAGACGAATACTGCAACGCCCTCACCTCGGCAAACGAGTACCCCTCCGACGATTACCTCGTCCGCCTCGTCCGCCTCCAGCAACTCGCCCAGGGCATCGCCATCGCCGTCACGCCAGCGTCGTCGTCCGAACCCTCGTCTCTCCCCTTTGCCATGGTCATAGAGTCGTTTCGTGATCAGCTCGATACGTTTCGAGTTACTCTTCCTCCGCATATTGCTTCTATTCGTGAGTCGTTTCCTCAAATCAATCCCTGCGAAGAAGAAGGAGACGAGAACTGATGGAAAGGAAACCAGCCACGATGCAATGCAACATCACCGTCGTCGAAATCCTCCTTTCCGACGTCACCATCTCAGAACAGCACTGCACGGGCGCAGGTCTCACACCGTCAGATCGTCTCCACCTCCTCTGGTCCTGCGTCCACTCGCTTCGAGCCTTCTTCCAGATTCGCTTCTCCATGTTCGACCTGGACCGTCCGCGCTTCCTGTCAATCATCGTCTCAGACCTCGCCTACGCCTTCATCACAGGCATCAAGCTGCTGGCGTTACGCCTTCCGGGCTTGGATCCAGACCGTATCGGACAGGAGCTCGCCCTCGATCAGATGCTCAGTCAACAGGTTCATGATCTCGCCCAGATCATTCAGCGACGGAGCTCGGTAGATGATCATCCGTCGGGGCTGGAGGATCCGCTTGAGAAGTTGCAGCGCTTGCTCATGACCGGTCAGGAGCTTGTTGCCCTGCAGCTGAGTGGCGTGCCGATGCGGGAGATTGCCGACACGTTGGTGCAAGAGATGAGCAAGACGCAGTGGCATGATCTGTCGTAGAAGAAGAGATAGGCTTGCTGGTGTGAAGGAGGAGGAAAAGGGGGGGGGGGGGGAGATGGTTGGCCTCGGAGGACTGAATCAATCCCTTCTCCCCAACCCTTTCTGCCTGGAAGTAGGCAGACAGGGGCATCAGCAACTTGTGTTAATATTCCAATATCAACTCCACATAACATTCAGACGCATGACAGAGCTAATGAGGCTCAAGATGAAGCACATGGCGTAGCCTCCTCGTCGACATCAACAGTCTCAACCCGAGCCAGCGCCAACCATCTCAAGTCCCCCTCAGCCGTAGCCCTCCCCAAGCCATACAACTCGTCCAGAAAAGCCGGAACAAACGACCCCGGACCGCGGACATGATCCTTCGCAGCCGCAAGCTCGGCGGCAACAGCGTAGACGACGACGGCACCCAGAGCAGCGATCAACGGATCGGCGTCGAAGGCAGCCAGGGCGGCCGCCAAGACGGCGCCGAGACAGCAGCCAGAACCCGTGACGGCGCCGAGAAGTTCGTGGCCGTTGGCGACGCGGATGGTGCACCGCCCATCGCTCACGACGTCGACGGCGCCCGTCAGGACCGTCACGCACTTTCGATCCAGAGCTACCGAACGGGCCAGGCCAGCTCGCGTCGCGGCGGAGAGGGAGGCGGATGAGTCTACGCCTCGTTGGCGGGTAGAACCGAGATGAAGAGCTAGCATTTCCGATGCGTTGCCTTTGATGACGGAGAAGTGGCCGGTGGACAGGAGCCTTTCGACGGCTTCACGACGGATGGCCGTGGCTCCAACTCTGACATATGAGACGCGTTAGAGCACAAGATGGAAGAAAGATGGCTCGTTGATGTGAGGAGTCGGAGGAAAAGGGGGTCGATGGAAACACACCCTACAGGATCGAGAACAACGGGCCTCGCCGCACCGTTGTAGGCAGCCAAGGCCTCAAGTTGATTGCCAAGGCCATCAGCCGTCACGGTACCGGTGTTGATGACGAGGGCACCTCCCCCGAGGGCCGCCAAGTCAGACGCTTCGGCACCGCAGCCAGACATGATAGGGCTGGCTCCCAAAGCGAGGACGACGTTTGCCGCAAAGTTCTGCACCACCTGTTTTTCCCCCGGCGCAACATGAGCGACGAAGCTTCAATCGTCAAGGAACAGATAGAAGAAGGGGGGGATGAACGAGGTTGGTCATGTTATGCGAAAGCGGCGCCGCCCTCGCTATCGAAGACACCACGTCTGCCACGCGTGAGGTCAGGACGGTGGTGCGCAGGCGAGAAGCAGCCAGTGTAGGGTCCGGGGCGGAGACGATGGCGCGCACCACTGCGATGCCGTCGAGGGCCTTGGTCGGGGAACGGGATTGGGCTAGGACGTGGGCTGCGTTGGAGTCGTCGATGCCGCCGATGCAAACCGCAGGCACGGCACCGTATCCGCGCTCAGCGAGGGAGTCGAGGATAGAGCGAACGCCATCGGGACCGAGAATAGTTTTGGTATCGGCCTTGCTATGAAATATGTCAGCGTCACAAAACACCAAGTATCGACAACAAAGGGGGTAAAGGAAGAAGAGCAACAGACGTCGGAGTGGCAAACACAGTCCCGAGCCCAAGATAATCAGCCCCAGCCTCACAAGCCATCACGGCCTCGAGACGCGAAGACGCCGACACGCCAATGATACGGTCCGGCCCCAGCAGGGCCCTCGCCCGCCGGAAGTCCATATCATCCTGTCCGACATGGGCTCCGTCGGCGCCGACCTCGACCGCGATATCGACCTCGTCGTTGATGATGAGAGGCACACCGAAGCGGCGGGTGAGAGCCAGCAGCCTCTTCGCCGTGGCCGTCACCTCTTGGTGGGAGCCGTTCTTGTGGCGAAGCTGGACCACCGTCACGCCCCCTCGCAGCGCGGCTTCCACCACCTTTTCGAGATCCGGCACCGGCTCCGTCACCAGATACAGACTGTAGTCGACGACTGGCTTGCCCATGTTTTTTTTTTCCTCTGCCTCGGCTGGGAAACGGGGGAGTTGGAGCTTTGCTAGGTAGGTAGAGGTAGTTAGTGGTAGGGCAAGGAGCTGAAATAGAATAGGGTCACACCCAAGTACCTGCCTGGATACTGTGCGCGGTTTAAAACTCTCCTCCTCCCCTCTTCTCCCCTCTCCTCTCCCCTCTCCTCTCCCCCAACGTCATGACGACATGGCCTGTCATTGCTGTCTAAGTCTATCTATATCTATCTAGTCTAAGTCTATGTAAAGTCCAAGTCCCCCCCTTTTTTGCCTGTCTATAAAATCCATCCCCCGTCTATATAGCTGATAGTATATATAATGTGATGATCCGCTGCATAGGAAGATCTCGTCGTAGCAGAAAAGTTAGTCGACGATGGAGAAATTGAACAAAGAAAACAAGAAGAAGGAGAAAGGAATGAGGGAAAGGGCTGCTTCCGATGGTCTTCTTCAGGTCATCGCCATAGTCATCGCCCTTGTCATCGTCCTCCTCTTCAAGTATTAGAAGCGCCTCAAGTCAACATCATCATCCTCCCTCCTCTTCAAAACATCATCATCAATCAGAACCTCGAAACATCCCGTCCAAAAATCCACGTCACCAACCAGTAAACGGGAATCATCAGCTTGTTGCGAAGGCTCATGCTCCGCGTCAAGTACGCAGTCCGCCAGAGGATCCACGCCGCCCGCCCCGTCAGCTCGTCCGCGCTGCTCTGATGGATCGCCCGCCAGCTGCCCAGGTAGGCCATCGATCCCCAGTTGCGGAACCGGAAGACCGGCGACGAGTCCGAGTCGGCCGTGCCCTGGTTGAGCTGCCGACCAAGGTACGCCGCCTGCTGGCTAGCGACCTGCGCCGTGGCCGGGTAGCGCTGGTTCTGCACGGCGGTGCAGTCGCCCATGGCGTAAACGTCGGGAAGCGTCGTCGTCGGCGTCGTCGTCGTCGTCGAAGAAGAAGAAGAAGAAGAAGGAGAGGAAGAAGAAGAATGAGAAGCGGAAGAACCGGAGCTACCGTCCGGATCGAGCTGGACCCGGAGATGTTCGTCCGTCACTATAGCTCCGGTGCGGCCATCACGGGCGATACGACCAAGCCCACCGGCAAGATGGCGACTCGTCAGCTTGCCCGTAAGCGGATTCTGCATCAGCCCCGTACTCCAGACGACGAGACCAGCCGGCTGCTCGTCCGGCTCCTCGCGAATCCGCAGCATCAGCGCGTCGCCTTCGCGGCGGATGCGCTCCAGGTGGTGCTCCGTCTTGACGCGGATGCCCTGCCGGCGGAACATCTCCGTGGCGTAGCTCGCCAGCTTCTGATCGAACATGGGCAACACCTTGGGGGCGATGTCGTAGATGGTGACGGCCACAAACGGCATCAAGCCCGGGTATAGCCTCGACAAGTCATCGTGCACCAGGTCGTGCAGCTCGCCCGCGAACTCGATGCCCGTCGGCCCTCCTCCGACGACGGCAAAGTGCAGCAGCTTTCTCCGCTCGGCGTCCGTCGTCGAGGGCAGCGCCGCCTTTTCAAAGACGGCCAGAACCCGCTGCCGGATGACACGAGCGTCGCCAATGTCGCGCAGGAAGCAGGCGTGTTCGCGGACGCCCTCGATGCCAAACGTCTGGCTGTAGCAGCCCATGGCGAGAACCAGCTTGTCGTACGGCACCTCAATCTCGGCGCCCTTGCCGGCGCCGACCTTGCCGCTGGTGCTGGCCTCGACCCGGACCACTTTGCGCTCCAGATCGACGTCCGTGGCCCAGCCCTGCAGGAATTGATCCAGTCCCAGTCGTCGTACCGGTTCAATGGCTGCGCGAAACTCGAGCGTGCCGACCGACGTCGACGCCAGCAGCGGCGTGAAGACGAAGTGCGACCGTGGCGAGATCATGATGCGGGTTGCCTTGGCGGGCGATAACGTCCGGGCTAGCGCGTATCCCGCCCAGCCGGAGCCCAAGATGACGATGCGTTCCTTGCCGTCTCGGGCCGCTGCCGTCGGCGCCGTGCTCGCCCATCGCACCGACAGCCGTTGCGTCGTCAATCGTCTTGCAGTGCCGAGTGCCGCCATCCGATTTAGCGTATGTAAATGGGCAGGCCTTGTTAGTGTAAGGTACCTGCGAGGTAGGTTTAAGAGGAGGAGGGGGAGGAGGAGGGGGAGCAGGGGGGGGAAAGGGACTGTATCCGTAGTATATAAGAGTGAGCTTGAGCTTCTAGTAGATAGAAGGGGGATCAAAGACAGAACAGAGTTTTCTCTTTTATACAGCAGAGATATGTATTTATACATAGTACATACATGTAACATGCATCCTCTCCCTCCTATGGGCCTCCTCATATTATCTGATATTACATATCCCGTCCCATTCATCCATCCATCTATCCATCCATACAACGCGGAGGGACGGACGGACCCATCATATCTTCACATTTTTTGCCCCCCATCCGGGCCCCATCAGCCTCCGGGTCACCCCGGAACGGCTTATCGTCTTGCAGGCAACGCCCGGCGCCACAATACGACCGACTGTCCGACCCTTGATAAGCGAGGCACCTTGATAGACAGACAGGCAGATAACCACCCATT
This sequence comes from Ophiocordyceps camponoti-saundersi (nom. inval.), assembly GCA_003339415.1. Classification (NCBI taxonomy): domain Eukaryota; kingdom Fungi; phylum Ascomycota; class Sordariomycetes; order Hypocreales; family Ophiocordycipitaceae; genus Ophiocordyceps; species Ophiocordyceps camponoti-saundersi. The sequence goes on from PDHQ01000076.1 coordinate 120,105, forward strand.
CATACATGGACAGGCAGATATGTATAGACAGGCAGGCAGGCAGACAGACAGATATAGACTGACTGACGGACTAACTGACAGACATACATACATACTATGAAGGGATGGGCAACGCTGATGAAGGTGATGATATGTGTGATATGTCTTACTAGGTCTGTGAGGCTAGGCCAGGCCCTAGAAGAAGGGCCGGCAGCGCTGACTAACTAAGGTAGGCTAGCTATAGGGTAGGCTACTCAACACATACATACATGCACTGACAGATAGACAGTCGGACAGATAGGCAGGTAGACAGATAGATAGACAGGCAGATGGGCAGAAACGGAATCCCGTCCATCCGTGCTCCGCCGGCGATGACATCAGCCGCCAACTTCATGCTCCCCAACCTCCCGTTATTATCATCATACCTACCTAGTAAACGGTTACATCTGTATCCATACGGAGAACCTACTTACATGCCTACCTACACATGCATCAATCATCGTCATCGTCCCCCTCCTCACTGCGGCATCGCATCAAGGCTCTCCCCCAACACGCCCTCAATCTTGACAATCCACCGATGTGTCTCCCTCTCCACGTCCTCGTCGTCATCCTCCTGAAGCTCGCTGATGCGCGGTAGCATCTCGTGCAGCATCGACAGCCACTCCTCGCCCAGCCGCTCCATCAGTGCCTGTTGACACCGCACCGCCGCCAGCCGTACCGCCGCCTGTTCCGCCTTGAGATGCTTCATGAGCTCCGCGTTGAGGTCCCTCTGGTTTTTCTGCGAGCCCGCCGCCGCCGCCAGCTCCACCACGGCCGGCACCACCTCCTCCATCACGTCCACACTGCCGGCCAATGAGAGTTGCGCCGTCAGGAGCGGAGCCACTGCCCCAAAGTGTGCCGGCGCCTGCCAGAACTCGTCCTGGTCGTGTTCGAAGCACGTCGCCAGCGTCTTCAGCACCCGGGCCCAAAGCTGCCGCTCCTCCGCGTTCTTGATCTTGACCGTCCGCAAAGTCTTCACCGCGTCGTCAACCACATAAGTAGCGTAACTCGTCACGATTGATTTCAGCTGGCCGAAGAAACGCTCCAGGAAACCGTAGACGCTACACTGCCGCAGCACTCGCCCGCTCCGGTCCCCCTCCAGTCCGCGTGTCGCCCACTCCATCATGTTGGCAAATAGGGGCCGGAACGCAGCGTCGTTGAATTTGTAAATCATCTTCAGCGCCTTCTCGCTGGCCTCGCTCTCTACCCGGACCACCTGTTCGAGGACGGGCCCGTCCGGTGTGCCTGCTGCGTGCGTTCGCCTCCGCACGTCCAAGGCTTGCAGGAAGATGTTCATCAATACCGTTGCGTTTTTGCTTACGACGGACTTGTGGTGCTTGTAGATGGCAGCTCCCAGCATTTCAATCAACTCCAAAATGGCCTGTCTCCCGTTAGAAGTCGGGCCTCTCTCTGATATTGATTGTGCATTGTAACTCACCGAGAGCCCTGCCGCCAAGGCCTTCTCCCAGTTCCTCTCCAGGCTGGCAAACAGATCCTTTGCATCTACCTGTCTCGCGAGGATGCCAAGACATGTGGATCGACCGTCGTTGGCTTCTTTGCCGGGGTTAGCTACAGCCGATCTGTTCGACACCGCCAGCACATCATCGGTGTGCGGCGAGAGCATATATGGTAGGTGCTCTGCCAAAGAGCTGATGAACCCGTAGCAGGCGGCATGCAGCTCCTGGTCTACCGGCTCCCTGTCCAAGCTCTCGTTGAGGTAGGCGATGGCCCTCGGCATAGCGACCGGTAACACGGGCACGACCGCGTCTTGCAGCACGTCTACGAGAGAGGTGAGGCACAGCAGCGCCATGATGCGAAGCCGCCTTTCGCTCTGGCCCAAGCAGCAATCCCCGGCGATTGTCGTGGCCGCGGCGACGACCGCTTCAACGTCCATCTTGCCGTACTTCTCCGCAATCTTGTCCACGCACGTCACCGCCGTGTACTTGAACCGCATGTCGCTCGACTCCCTGATGGCGGCAGTGAGCAGTGGCAGGAAAGCGAGAAGACCTTTCCTTGACGCCGGGTCCGTGTTCTTCTCCGCTTCGATCCGCTCCTCCAGGGCCTGCAGAACCTTGTGACGTAGCTCCACGTCCTGCTTGTCGAGCAAATCCTCGACCGCCTTGATGAACTTGCCAATCGAGAGGAGGTTGAGCAGGTTCGACAAGGCCGCACCGCATCTCCCACGGAGAGCCTTATCTGATTTAACCGTGTCGGCCAGCGAAATCATCTTCTCCAGTAGCGCCGCGTAGAGGGCTCGTACTTGCAACGCTTCCATGTCGTCCCGCTCTGCGAGCTTTTCCATCTTTGACTTGAGTGTCTTGTTAGACAGATAGCCGGGAAGCGCCGACAGCTGCCGGAGAGCCATCTCCGCTGCGCTTGGGACCGCTTCGTCCTCGCTGCCACCCAGTAGGATGCGGGATATGTCGGGCTTAGGCCGAAAGAGGTCCGATATGAGTTCCGTAATCTTATTCAACGTCTCCAACTGCGTCTCGATGTCGAAGTTGTTGAGAAGGTCGACGATGAATCGCACAAGAGAGTCGCTACTTTGGTACCGGTTGACCAGCATGCTGATCAGTGCAAAGAGAAACTCTCGGGGTCCAAGCGTCTTCATCAGGGCTACAAACAAGCCTTGCTGCCTATGTGCCGGGATATGCTCGTAGGCTGTCGTAAAGCTGATGAGGATATTGGAGGCTCCGGTCACGGCGTTCTTTCGGCCCCGCTTAAGAGATTCGATGAGCGGCGGGATAACCTGCTTGATAGTTTGCGAGACAACATGTGCAGAGTAATCGTCGTTTTGTCGGAGAACCGATGTTCCCATAAATGTGAAGATGGGCATGACGCTGTGTAAGACTAACTCAGGCGCCGTCGTTGCCAGGTCGGCGATGAGCAGCAGAGCAGAATTCTGGACTACTGGGCTGGTCGACTTCTGTATGCAGTTGACGAGCAAGTCTCCGTATCCGCCGGAGTTGTCGATCTTGAGTTGCTTGTTCGACCGATAGGCCGGCATCATAGCCAAGAGACTCCGCAAGATCAGATTCTGCAGATATCCCAGCTCGGCCCCGACGACCGTTTTGAAGTGATGAAGCTCTGACAAAGCCCAGAAGAGACCGTGAAGTAGATGAGGATGCGATAGGGGGTCTGAGCTGTCGACCAGCTGTAGCACCAACGTGAGCTTGCGCAGTGCTTGGCTAAGCTCTGGCGTCACCTGGGATGCTAAGCCACGATTGGCGTCTGATGTGCTCGTTCGTCTGCGCTTGTTGGGCGGCGGTTCAGTGATCATCTTGGTACCCGTCTGAATGGAGTCGAGGAAACACGACAGGATGTCAGTTGTGAGCGGAACGGCCCGTAACAAATCAACAGCTTCTCCGGGGACGATAGAAGAGTCCGAGTCCCCTGTTGTCTCGGACGGCTCCAAGGCGATGTCCAGCAACTGATCCGCATACATGAGCTTGAGATCGTTATCGATGGAGGGCCAAATTCCTCGGATTCGAGCAAATATGGCCCGCATGAGGCCTGTCTTTGTTCGTTTGGATGGATCCTTGAGTGTCCGGAAGAGGAATTCCGACCCAGCTTTGTCGTTGGCCACAATAATGGCCACGAACCGCGGCTCCAGCTCGGATTTCACAAGCTGTTCAGAACGGCAGACCTTTTCCGCTTTCTCTTCCGATAGACTTGCCCACCACCGTAGAGTGGGCAACAATACCTGAGTCCGTGTCGTGGTGCCGACAGCAGGAACCTCGTTGAGGGCCTTCAACAGCCTCTCCTTGACCACGAGATAGGGCGCTGCGTTGACATGGTCAGCGAAGAAAGACAGCAATGCCAGTCTGGCTGAGCGAGACATATGGTCTTTCTTGTCGAGTGCAGGCGGCGGAGGAACTCGGTAGCGACCCTTCTCGATGGCAGCACTCAGCGTTGAGAAGATGTGCGTTGCATCAAGCACGCACTCTTCCACGCATGGCGAAATCTGCAGATGAAGAAGCCGTTGCGCGATAGTTGAGCTGAGAGCTACAGTGTCCTGGGATTTGCTAAAGAGAGACCCTGCACCCCAGATTTTCATCGGACCGGTGGCGGCTGGTGGAGCATAGAGGCTTGTCAAAGCCGCGATCAGGTCTGCGGCTCCTCGGCGAACACGCTTCGACGGGTCCGCTAGAGCCACGACGCAGTACGGTATCATGGCTTGGAGGTCCGCGTCGCCATGATCGCCGGCCCCCAGTCTTTTCTTGACCATATCCAGCGCTGCCTTTCGCGCCAGCGCCGGATACGGCCCACACCAAATTCGAATAAAGAAGCTGAAATATGTACAGTCGACAAAGGCGTGTTGACGTCGGAGCTTGGGACTGTGGTCAAACTTGGTCAGGGCCGCGGCATGTTGGCTTTGCTCAGACACTATGGCGAAGAATAGACGGCTGAATTCGTTGAAGCAGACGTTGGGCTTCGACTGTAGGCAAGTCGGCAGAGTCTCTTGAATCCCCGACAACTTATCCACGGCTGCCTGCAGGTCCTCGGCAGGCTGCGGCTGGCCGGTAGCTTCGGTTCTAGCCTCATCAGCCGCATCAGCGCTTGGGCCTTGCAGCTTCTTGGTTCGCAATGACAGGTCCAATTTCATCTCAAGCTCTTCGATATCGAAATCGACGTCCTGAATAACAGATTGTATAACATCGCCCGACTTGCCAGTTGTGTGGGAAAGGGAGATGAGGACGGACCCGAGCTCTCGTCGAAGAGAGCCGTCGGAGTCGTTGCCATCGCCGAGCTTCAGGGCCGTGAGAAGGAGGGATTTGAAGATGACGGCAATCTGCTTGTCCTTTAAGACTTCGCTGCTCAAGATGACCATGAGGGAGGTGAGCCCGCGTAAGTCGCCCCTTTTGGTGAACCTCTCGATGAGAGCGAGGCAGAGACCGTTTGCCAGCTTATCGACATTTCGCTCGCGGCTGATCTCTACCAGGAGATGACCTATGTCCGGAACCTTGAGCAAAGCCTTTGTGACCTTGCTGCTCATCTGTTTGGCGGATCGGAACTGGGCCATGATGGCTAGGCATACGAGACCGGGTCTCATGGTGTCACTTGTCCAACCATAAACTGTCTGCTCCATGAATGCAGTGACTGCCCCGTCCTCCAGATTCGCCTTGGACACGAACAGAACAAGAGCCATATAAGAGGCTATCTGGAGGCTTGGTATCTTCTTCATAGTCAGGGACTCGGCAAATATCGGCCCGACTCTATAGAGCAAGGACTGAGTGTTGTCGCTTTGCACGGCAGCTCGTCCTGACTTGATTTTATCGAGTATACCGCCAATCGCCTCGGTCATGAGTCCGCCCCAGAAGGCGATGAGTGCCGGATAATGGCATTGTCTACGACATAAACCGAGCATATATTCCGACACGGATATCAGGAACTCGGGATGGTGAATCGCCTGGTGGACAAGAATTGGCCGCGGCGGGAGCGTGATGGAGCGAATGTAATTGTCGAGAAACTGAAATTCGATGGGAATCTGGCGAGGCAATATCGACAGAAGCGTGGCGAAGGCAGGAATGGAGTGATATGGTAGAAAAGCCATGAGAAGAGCGGCCGTGTTCTCTTCGTGGATACTGTCCTTGATGGTTAGCATCTGGTCTTGTCTTGGGCTTGGGCAGTCATCTGCATACGCACCGGAATCGCCGAATCAACCATTCGATGGCGGTGATGGCCGGCATAAGCCGTAACCGGCTGCCAACCAAGTGCAAGAAGGCTTCAATCTGGCGATTCAGCTCTTCATTCTCGGTTGCCGTTAACTGAGTACGGTCCTGATTCTGGCTCTCTTCACTGAAGATGGTGGACTGAAAGTGCGCAAAGCGAGGATCGATCTGGCACAGTTCCTCGAATGCCGGGTAGCATGTAGTATGCAGCGCCTGAAAGCTTTGGGTGGCAGCGACTCGGGCCTCCCATATCAGAGACTTGGAATGGGCAGCCTTCTGCGCCTTGGCGTTAAGAGTCGCTTTGGAATTGGCAGCCAGCTGGGCCAGCTGCGAGGCAAGAGAGGTCGGCATGATTCTGTGGTGCCGGGGAGCCGAGAGATTCCGTTACATGGACGCAGAGCGACCTGATAAGAGACGATGGCCAGTCGTTCTCGCGGTAGACAGAGCGAAGGAGGAACGTTTTCGCGATGCTTCTTCTTGGGCAGCTTTTTTTTTTCTTGAGGCGATAGGCAGATAGACGCGATAAGGGTGGTGGGGCCTATCTTAGTCATCATAGCTAATGTGCAAATAACCGGCCATTGACCATTAGTTGCACTTCCCAGAAGAGCCTACCCTATGTCATTTATGTCGCCTAGATAGGTACTTGGTGATAACAGGACCAACCAAGTTGCCGACGGGTAGATAGGTAGCTGTTGCTGCTTAAGTTGGAATAATCAACGAAGAACAAAGATAATCTGCCTCGGCCGAGTCGGATAATACCGAGGCAAGCGACCGGCCTATTAGCGGTCCGGATCGAAATCTGGCGGCGGCCCCACTTTCGGATCGGAGCGTGGCATTCGCTCGGCTACCGGACCGAGCACCGGGTCACAATAGGGCTTATACGTCCAAGGTGGCATGAACATCGGAAGGAAGTTTTACTACCTCATTATTGAGAGTCTATTGCTCGCCAAGGTCTTCGACGTCCCGACGGAATGGTTTAGGTTGTCACTAAAGGCACTTACAAGTTATGCCTCACCACACCTGTCCACTACCTACCTAGGTAGTTATCTAACTTGAGCCTCTTTCGCGGATGAAGTCCTAAGGAATTTTCAAATACAAGCCAGACTGATGGAATCGTCCACAGGTCGATTCTCCAAGAAAGATGACGGGCTTCTTCCAGTATGAACAACTTAGATGCCCGATTCAGTCCAAACTGAGCCACTTGCTTCCCCTAATTCAACGACAGAACAAGCTGTCAGCTACAACCCTACTTTTACATTTTCTTCGTCACTCCCGGTCGCTTCAAACCTAGGCGCAAAAACCAAGTGAAGGGCCGAATCCCGGCGCCGGTTGCTGAACTCGTAAGCATGACCCGCTGCGGCATTGAGTGTCTGCTGTGCAACGAGCTATCAGGCGAATAGTTACGGTTAGCTCCAGATGAAATCTAGGCAAGGAGATGTTCATACCCATTTTAGGCAAGTCGTAGCTCCCTTGTGGTGCTGCGAGTACGCCAGATGCAACGGAGCAGAAGAGTGTTAGAAGGAATGAAGTCTTCATGTTTAAAGATTTTGTTTCCAGATAAGGGACTTTGAGAAGAATGAAGGAGTTGATATGAGAGAGGCGGTGATTTATCCCCTACCAGTGGTGCGTTCGGGGCGAATTTATAGATATCCAGGTCGAGTGTTGGCCGAGTAATGAGATATTGAGTATTTCATCTCTGTAACTACTACGGGTCCGTCAATACGAACGTCTGGCTCAGTATTAAAGGCTTAATAAAAATAGCAGTGACTCCAAGAAGACCAAGAAATCCAGGAATCTAGGACGACTGTTGGAAAACTTTTGTATATGAGTGTGTGGGCAGATTCACTCCACTCTTGTTCGAGTTGATCTTTCTCTAAGTTGTTGTAGTTCTATAGTAATTCTCTGCCATCGACTTGAGTGATAACATCAAAAGACAAGCCTTCACTTTGCCATCACACACTCATTGTACATATGTATGTAGGTACGTACGTACTGTATGTTTGTATGTACGTCCTTGTCTTCCTTCTTTCTCAACTCATTTATTGCCATTTATCGAAACCTATGTCCCGCTTTTTAGACTCGCATCTTACTCTTTACCGTGACTACAACACAAATATACCTATGTATGTACAATGTACAAAGGTGCTACCAGGTTCTCCTATGTTGATCGGATGAATACGGACCTTTGTACATGCATGCATACAATGTACAGTCTCTCTTGGCGTCAACACCAAACGACTTTACCTCTTATCTTCCTACGAATACGATCCGTTGGAGTTACATATGTATGTATATAAACATCCCCACCAACCTAGGTGCCTAGATATGAAGGCAGATATGGACATATGTACATATGTATGTACCTACATTTGAAACTGTATGGGGCCCGGCTACTCGCAAAGAGAAGCCTTGATGAGATACCTTTGCACAGGGTGTAGAAGATTGCTCAACACACTTGGCAGGGGACGATTCCAGAGCATCTACTAATGAAAACGACCTCGTATAGCACATCTCCTGCACGAGTCACGCACAATTTCTTGTCTTAATCTCAACTGGGTCACCCTCGGAGCCTCGCAGTGTTTGACGTTGCTCGACGGCAACTCGGAAGCGCCGAGGTTCACGTGACGGGAGCAAGGGACCATCATCGCCTTGCATCAAGTTCGCGTACGTGCTAAAGATGGCAAGTCTCAGCGGCCCGACCATAGCGCCCGATAAAAGGTGGTTTCAGCGGCCCGGTGATCGACAGGGCCAATCCCTCTTAGCACGTCCGGTGCTCACAGGTCACCAGAGCCCGCTCGACCTCGGAAGTTGGAACATGTGGCTTGTGACAGTGCCCTCTCCTGAAGGTGGTTGTGGCGACCTGCCGCACTAGGCAACGGCGTGGGGCTTTTAAAAGGGGGCCGTTTCCGAAGGACTGAGGCATCTTTGACCTCGATTACTTCCCTTTGTCCAGTTGTCTCCTGCGCATACATACATACAAACATTCTCCCTACGTACTTACATAGGTAGCTTGTCTGTCTGCCTCGAATACGACGACTATCCGGTTCCCACTCGCAAACGAAGCCATGGCGGCCCCCACGAGCAAGACCATCAAGAATCTCAGTGGCCAATGGACGATGGTGAGACAGAACCCGTCGTTCCGTTTCTGACTCGCGCATACGGACAAACGACTTACGATAGGTCCAACAGAGCAAGAAGCTTTCGGACTCGATGGAGCCCGGACTGGCGCTGCAGGGCATTGGATTCTTTGTACGCAAGGGCATATGCATGGCAACAATCTCCCTCAGCGTTGAACAGTACGAGGGCAAGCCTCGGCCGCCGTCCACTTCCGAGGGTCCCGTTTGGCGCATCGACTCGACCCAGTCAGCAGCAGGCCTTTCGTCGACAAGCGAGAATCGCTGTGTCGACGACATACCACGCGAGCAAACCGACTGGGTCTTTGGAACTGTCGAGGGCCGCTCGCACTGGATCACGCTGGATGAAGTCCAAGATCCCTACCTGGCGGGCGGCTGGATCTTTGACGGAGATGACAAGACGCTCCTTCGCGCCATTGCCGTAAATAAAACAGCAGGCTGGACGGCAACACAAGTCTGGGGTTTCCAGATGGTCGACGACGAGCGTAGGTACTGCCGCAACGTCGTTATTGAGAAGGGCGAACAGCGCGTCAATTTCCGCATCGTATACGACTATGTCGGTTAGGAGGCCATCTCGCCCCAATCATGCTCACATAGAATGGTCTAGCTGTGAAAGAAGGCCTTGGCGAGGACACACAGTCTTGTTACACACCATATATTGGGAGCAAACGACCATGGTTCGAATGTGTGTGAGGCATCGACGTCAGTCGTCTGCAGGGCTGTAGAGATTAGGAAAGTAGCTCAAAGCCGGCCGCTTGGCCCAGCTGCTGGCCGATCCAAAGTCTCGGCTTGGGTATCTCGGGATGCCCCCGCTGCTGGGCGCCAGAGCGGGCTGCAATCCAAGAAATGTTGCACGGTCTCATGCAATTTCCACGGCACCTCACGCGGGCCTCCTCTTGACAAATTCTTCCAAGTCCTGGACGGTGGCGACACCGAGAACAAAGCGTCGCCTGTCATCAGTGACGACGGCAAATTCTTGGCGCCAAGGTCCGCCCGGAACGCCGCCGCGGAAGAAGTCCTCGAGCAGCTCGAGGGGCGTCTCCATGGTGATGAGGCGATAGGCCTTGCCCCGGCGCTGAAAGCGGGTCATGGCGGCGCTGAGGGGATCCTCGGGCCGCACGCGGCCGGCTTCGAGGAGGGACTGCAAGTTGGGAATGGAGATGTAGCCGAGAAGAGCGCGTGTCTTGGAGTCGACGACGGTGAGATGAGTATAGTCGCGCTCAAGGCCGGACATGAGAGCGACGGAGATAGAGTCGGTGGGGTTCAGAGACAGCGCAGCTGGTGGTTCTAGGTCTTGAACGGTGGCCTGGCGATGAAGAACAGCTTAGCAGCAACAAGAGACACCCGTAGAGGACTTGAAATCTCTTACCCCGCGATAACGCGAAGACCAAGCCGAGTCAGAAAGCCGCTCGGGCGCGGCAGCTGACGCGGAGGCCATGACTCTTCACTTATTTGTGGACAACAGATGGTGATGGTTTCTCTGCAGGTTGAAGCGCGGGGCTGCTCGATGGCGAGGCTGATGAAAGTTAGAAGCTTGGGCGCTGTAAGGGAAGCGAGAGATAGGAGAATACATGGAGCATGACACTCGAGGACTTGCTTTTCCACTCAGGCGTGCGGGGCAGGACGGTGGGCGGGCTATCGTCGGCTTGTACATTAGTCCCCGGGCGCAGGTATCGACTATCAGCATTTGGCGGGTGATGTCATCACCGTCCGGCGTCAGCGATGTAAGGTGCCTCGGTCCGGGTGATGTTGAGTCTTAGAACCTGCAACTCTGGCTGGTATTGCCATCCTACAGTCGTCTGCCGCCATGCTCCCGCTGCCACAAGTTAAGCCCGAGCCGCCACAAGGGCCCGGCGCACGGCCGACGACGTATCAAGGCCGGCCGGAGCTGTACAGCGCTGCGTCCATGAGCGACGCGAAGGCCGGGACCATCCAGCTCTACTCGGGCAAATACTATGCTGCTTGCACCTTTGGAGGCCTTCTGGCTTGCGTAAGCTATCCCATCCCGCTTTGGAGCCCCTTCTTCATGGTCGGACGGCTCATGCGATGGGAAAACAACACGCCAGGGTCTCACACACACGGCGGTGACGCCGCTCGACCTCGTCAAGACGAGACGCCAGGTGGATTCGAAGCTGTATACCAGTAATATGCAGGCATGGCGCAGCATCTTCCGCGCCGAGGGCTTCCGCGGCATTATGACAGGCTGGAGCCCGACCTTGGTGGGCTACAGCGCGCAAGGCGCCTTCAAGTACGGTTGGTACGAGTATTTCAAGAAGACATACTCCGACATGGCCGGCCCGGACGCGGCGGCCCGTTACAAGACGGGTCTGTACCTGGCGGCGTCGGCGTCGGCCGAGTTCCTGGCCGACATGGCGCTGTGCCCCTTTGAAGCCATCAAAGTGCGGATGCAAGGCACAATGCCCAACCCTTACAGTGGAACCTGGGCCGGCATCAGCGCCGTGACGGGCAAGGAGGGCTGGGCCGGGTTGTACAAGGGCCTCTATCCGCTCTGGGGCCGACAGATCCCTTATACGATGATGAAGTTTGCCTCGTTCGAGACGATTGTTGAGATGATATATCACCGTTTGCCTGGCGAGAAGAACGACTACGGCAAGGGGGCTCAGACGGCCGTCTCCTTCGCCGGAGGCTACCTGGCCGGCATCCTGTGCGCCATCGTCTCCCACCCGGCCGACGTCATGGTTAGCAAGCTCAACGCGTACCGCCAGCCCGGTGAGGCCTTTGGCCGTGCCATGAGCCGGATATACGGCGATGTGGGCTTCGCTGGTCTGTGGAACGGGCTGCCAGTCCGTATTGTCATGATTGGCACTCTGACGGGTCTGCAGTGGATGATTTATGTGAGCTGATCCCAGTCGATCCTCTCTTCTCGATACTGACAGATTGGCCGTTGCAGGACTACTTTAAGATCTTCATGGGGTTCCCCACCACGGGCGGCACTCCGGCGCCGACGGAGAAGAAGTGAAGTATGTACATACCTAGGTAGGTATCCCGTGACGCGTTGAAGGAGAGGGGCATGTGTATTGTATGTGTCTCTATCTTTCGCTTGGTGACAGGTTCATGTCGTGTAATTGCCCTATTCACTAAGGTAGATAGCTTCATGCTCCTGGATGAAGAAGTCACATCGAAATACATGTTCAATAACCAGCTGTGGCTCGAGGGTCTAGTACGAATTGTCAACATCATCCTTGTCCTGTTTGGTCTGCCCTATGTATGTATGTCCCGTTTTGTTTCTGTTCCTCCGAGAGCCTATCGAAGCCGGAAATGAAACTGGTCATGTGCGCTCTATCTGTAACTTTCTCAAATCGCAAATCCCCTGTTTCCGTACAGAAACGAGGACGCCACTCCGAAAGCCATGCGGTGGCGTCGCATTCACTCACCCGATACTATGTATGGACCTACCAGATATTGCCTAGCCGGGTAACTCACCTCTACACATGAGGCATAATGAGGTTCATGTATCCATAGATATTGTATATATCTGACAGCATTAATCCGTACTCTCGTCTGATAGTGAAGAAAGTCTATCATCTATGTACTTCTTCCGGCGCGGAGTGGTACAGTGCATCGGACAGTGCGGACAGAAGTCGATTGCGGTCTTGTGGAAGATTCATTTATCAGGTTGAAGGAACACTGCAACCCTCTCATGCACCCCCTGCATTTTTTTCAGCAGCTGCCACCAAAGATGCCATGGCTTGAGTGTAATCGTCAAGAGTCGGGATTGGACGAAATGAGGACCGGCCGTGGCGGTGACTTTTTGTATCGCCCTGTTCTCGGTGCGTCTCGGCCGTGTCGGGGGGGACAGGGGGGGAGAGAGGGGGGCGGGCTGCCTGCTTAGTAAGCGTCTCCGAATCGATACATAGGTACATACATACATGGCATCATATGGATGTGCCTATAGCAGACGTCCGGGAAACCGCTGTAATTGTATCATGTTCGGGTGGACGTATGTATGTTATATACAGCCTGCTGGCATACTGAAAGACGTGAAGCGACAGCAGATAGGCACATACATATGTAGTTACCTACCTGTATATACGCGCATGCTGTGTGTGTATGTATGTATGTTCCTAAAATTAAGAGTAGTACCCGTAGTTCGGCCATCTCCCTACCTATCCTAGCCTATCCTGTTCTCGACATCTGTGCATACCAGTACTTGAACAGTATGCACAGCAGAAAAGGCAACGGAGGGGGCCGAAAAAGAAAGAGGCTTCTTCCTTCCGCCGCCCGTGTTTCCACTAAAACCCCAGCTTTTGGCACGCCACACAATCCGCCCGTTTAGAGTACCTACCTTATTTGCCCAGCATCCCGAGCTACCTGCACATACTCATATACTATTCGCACACTCATCTTCTTATCGCTTTGTACCCTGCCGCTCTCGCACGGCGTAGACGGTACTTGTCGCCCGTCATCAACCGCGCTCGCCTCTCTGCCCGCGGATCCGCACCAGCCAACGTTGGCGGAAAAATGCCTTGACAGACAACACACACACACACACGCACGCACGCACGCACACACGCACAGCGAGAGAGAAGGAGAGATAGAGACTGTTCCTAATTCTCATCTTCGTCGCCGTCATCCAGGCCCTGACCTCCCCTTCCTCTTCACCCTCTCCTTGTCGTCTCGTCTCTACTCCCCATCTCCCGTCTGTCTCCATCTGGCCTGCTCTCCCTTCTTCCCCTTCTCCCTACCTCTCGGCTGTCCATCGACCTGTTCGACCTACGCGTCTCCTCCCGAATCTGTCCAAACCTCGTCAGCCAATCCGCCGCCGCCTGCGCTAAACCCTGTCGCCACCGCGAATGAGTTCCCACGTTCTCGTCGAGCCGATTTGCTGAGTGGGCGCTGCGGCGGCTCAGCCCCTCCCCCTCCCTCCCTCCTTGGCCGCTGCCTACATCAGCCGCTGTGATGGCAGGCTTCCTCAACAAGATCAAGAGCGCCGGTTCGGTATGTCCAGCTTCGGCGCCATCGTTTTCTGACTCTCCCTCCTCTTCGTGGCGTCCATCATACCAGGCCGTCGCCGGAGCCGATTTATCCTCTCCCCTCCTTCCTGTCTCTCCGTCGCCTTGCGCCGTGTGTCCGGAACCTTCGCGCATCTCTGTTCCCACCTCATTCAACCTCGACAACTGACCATTACCCTCTGCGCAGGCCTCCTCGAGCCAGTCGTCCAAAGATGCTCAGCCCAAGAAGAAGGAAGACTCAACCACCGACGTCACTCCGCTTGAGCGTATGCTCCTAAACGCCGGCCCGCTGCGTGAGGAAGCCAGTGACAGGTTCTTCGGTTTCGAGAACGTATGTTCGCTTTTTTTCTCCCTTTTGCTGCTTCGCTGACTTGATTCCTCCAGTTCGGCAATACTTGGTCCGAAACCCCTACTCCAGCTGGTACGCGATTTGTCTACTGACGTATTCTTGCAGTTATTGCAACTCCATCGTCCAGGCGCTCTTCTACTCCGACCTCTTCCGCGACCACGTCATCAAGTATCCCCCTTACACGCCGTCCAATACCTCCAATGGCACTCGCCCTCGAGTCAATGTGACCATCAGGTCGCCCATGAGTGCCAATCGGCCAAACTCGCAACCGAAGCCAAAGGGCCCTGTCACCTCCCAGGCCACGAAGCAGAGGCAGGCCATGAGCCCGAACCAGCCATCGAGCCCGGCCGCTACCAAACCCGAGGATAAGCCCGACACACCCGAATACAAGAAGAAGCAGGCTATGATCAAAGGCCCAATTCTGGAGCTGGCGCGGGAAAACTCCGTCGCCTACGGCATGGAAGAGTGCACCTTCACGGGGCTCAAGGACATCTTCTTGGCCCTCATGGAGAGCAATACGCGCACTGGCGTCTTGAGTCCCCAGCGTTTCCTCGAGATATTCAAGCGCGACAACGAAATGTTTCGCAACTCGATGCATCAAGACGCGCACGAGTTCTACGGTCTTGTACTAAACGACGTCATCGCCAACGTCGAGGCCAACGCCCGAAAGATGCGCGGCAAGACACCCAACGGCTTCGCGCACTCGGACGAGGCAAGCGCCCTTACTGCCAGCGCTGATGGCTACCGCTCTCCAGCCACCGGCTGGGTTCACGACATCTTCGAGGGCGTTCTAACCTCCGAGACCAAATGCCTAACGTGTGAAACGGCTTCTCAGAGGGACGAAACCTTTCTCGACCTCTCCATCGATCTCGAAGAGCACTCGTCCGTCACGTCGTGTCTGCGCAAGTTCTCCGCCGAGGAGATGCTCTGCGAGCGCAACAAGTTTCATTGCGATCATTGCGGCGGCCTACAAGAAGCCGAGAAGCGCATGAAAGTCAAGCGCTTGCCCAGAGTGCTGACACTACACCTGAAGCGGTTCAAGTACACCGAGGATTATAGCCGATTACAGAAGCTCTTTCATCGTGTCGTGTACCCCTATCACCTACGCATGTTCAACACGACCGAGGACGCGGAGGATCCAGATAGGCTCTATGAGCTGTACGCTGTGGTGGTACATATCGGTGGCAACGCCTACCACGGCCACTACGTCTCCATTATCAAGATCAAAGATCGAGGCTGGGTCCTGTTCGACGATGAGATGGTGGAGCCCGTTGATAAGCACTTCGTGCGCAACTTCTTCGGCGACAAACCCGGCATGGCCACGGCCTACGTGCTCTTTTACCAGGAGACGACATTTGAAAAGGTCAGAGAGGAGCAAGAGAAGGAGGGCATGGAGGAGGTGAAGCTGGCGACTCAAGCGGCCGATATAGCGCTTGTCGACGGCGACAAGGCGGACACGGTACCACTGAAAAGACAGGCAACGCAGCCGACGCCGACGACGCCAGAGCCAGACTCCATGGCTAAGCTATCGCACTCGCGAACGGCTCCGGACGTCCCCATCCTGACGGCAGCGGATGACGTGCCGCCGCCGCCGCCGCCATTGCCGCCGCTGCCCTTTTCCCATGGCCTGATGGTGGCGGCTGCGTCGTTTTCGTCGGCGGCGACCAAGTACAGCGACAAGTTCGGAGGGGATGGAAGCAGAGAGAAGACTGCGCACGATGCGTCGGATATGGCGGGTAAACCGGCGGGCAAAGAAGAAGAACGGAGAAGAAGGGACGAATATCTGAAGCTATTCCAGGTCCGCAGGGATGACAGAGAAGAGGCGCGAGCGGCGTCGGCATCGGCGTCGGCGTCGGACGAGAGAAAAACGTCGTCGTCCAAGGAAGGGGACGGCATGTGGAAGGAGCTGACGGGTTCAACGTCGATGGGCGACATCTTCGACTGGTCCAAGCGAGGCAGCAGATCCATGTCGAAGAGAAGTTTCAGCTTCTTCCACCGGGAAAAGGGAAGCGGCTCTGGCGCCTCTCAAGGAAGCGAAAACGACGAGGAGGCAAAAAAGCAGGAGAAGCCCAAGGGTCGACTCAGCATCGGCCTGGGAAGGAAGAAGAGCGGCAACCTGCTCTCGTGAGCATAAAGCGGCGGGCATGCGTGGCGTTGGGACGGGATTCGGTTTACGATGAAATGTGCCGCGCGGATATACATACGCGGCGAGGCGTCCGAGGCGGGGTGCCTGGTTGGCTACATCAATACCCCGGAGCTGGGAAATGCTCCATGAAGGCGAGAGACGAGGGTTTATGCTCTTATTGCGAAGGAGTATGAGACTCGGAAGTGGTATGAACGGCCGAGTCGATACAGATGGATGTTTGTATTATGCGTCTGGGCTTCGTGACCCGACCATCAATTTTGTACAGTAGCATTCTTGAATGGCCCTCAAGAGGCGCATTTCTCGGCCATGACTTGATGCCGGTGAGGCGAGAGGGCTAAACCACCGTGTGGTTCCCGTACTCGCCGATGCCGTTTGAGATGTGATTCGTTTTATCTTTGTATTTCAACGTTTCCTCGACCACCGAACTTGTCAGGCCTCTGCCACGCGACTCCTTGATGTAATTTGGGGGAGGATTATGGATTGGGGGTTGGTTCGGTCAATCAACCGAAGACGAGCTCGTAAAGAATTATGGCGCTGTTGACGAGAATCAACGGGCCTAGAATTATGTTTTGGAAAGTCAGTCGACTGAAGACAGAGTGTGGGCTTGTAAAGAAGGGACGAACTGCGCATGAGGGTGCGGACGCTGGCAATGAGGTGTATGATTTTGGCTTTAATGCTGGCGTCAGCTCCAATACCGAAAGCCGGATCGTACGAAGCTGGCGAGAGGTTTACTGCGAGGAAGAAATTCAACTTGTCAGCTTTGCGCGTCTAAGGAGGTAAGAAATGAACAAGTAGACGATGACGGACTTCGAGCTAGGAATCTATCTTCGCTGAGGATGGCGACGGCGTTGATGAGCAGAACGGCGATGTAGAATAAGTTTCCGAAGCCGAAGAAGAGCATATTTGTTGTGTAGACGAGGAGAAGTCGGTTTGCTTTTGATTGGGGTTAGAAGCCGAGGGGGAAAGGAGGAGGATGATGGCTTCGCTGGCGGGTTTGATGTCGATGATTGAGTTGATGAGGCTCGGCGGGATGAGGTTGGGCCGTTCCGAGGTACGGGGGTACATGCTGTGTCCTGTCGCGAACCTCACCTCCCCATCTTGACCTCATCGACTTACCTATGAGGCTACGAGTGCAGTGAGGTAGAAAGCAAGGGGTATTTCCAGGCGTTTCCTCTGATTACTCTCTTCATCGTCGACATCCAAGTCACGCCTCTTCACTCTCCCGGTTCATCAGACGCCGACCCGGCCGCTGCCTCCGCATCCCGGAGAGCTCGGCAGAAAAGGGTCAAGGGACAAGAGCCAGGCTGAAAGGAAGCAAAAAGAGAAGGCCAACCAACCTCATGGAGTCTCCAAGTCCAAGAAAGAAGAAGACGAAACCACGACAGGAAACCACTTCAACCCCTTCAAGGAAAGGCATCACCCCTACCGATGCATTCCTCTTCCTAATCCCACTCATCCACCTCCTCATCGCCCCCTACACAAAAGTAGAAGAGTCCTTCAACCTACAAGCAACGCACGACATCCTCATCTACGGAACCCCAAGCTCGTCGCCAGCGTCCCGCCTATCCGCCACGTACGACCACTTCTCCTTTCCCGGCGCGGTCCCCAGGACGTTTGTAGGACCGGTCCTGCTGGCCGGCGTGGCTCAACCTTTACTCGCCGTCTTCGGGTTCCGTCATGCTCAGTTCTTGGTGCGCGCTTTGCTGGCCTTCGTCAATGCCTCGGCTCTTCTCGTCTTTCGGTTGAGGCTTTCTCGAGCGTTTGGGTCGAGTGTTGGTCGATGGTGGACTTTTTTCATCGTCTCTCAGTTTCATGTCGCATATTACCTTTCCAGGACTTTGCCCAACATGTTCGCCTTTGGCATGAGTAGGTTTCTTGATCCTGATTTCCCTCAAGTTTCCTACATCGTTAAGCATAAAAACCCTACGTTCCAGCCACCCTCTCCTTGGCCTTCCTCCTCCCCGACCCAGACGCTCGTCGAGGGCAAATCCGTCAGAAGCAAGCCGTCGGCATGCTCGTCCTCGCAACCGCAATCTTCCGCTCCGAGCTCGCCATCCTCCTCTCCATCGTCGGCCTCCGGCTTCTCTTGTACGGACACATGACTCTCCGCCGATTGGTCCTCCTCGTCGTCGTCTCCCTCGTCGCCGCCCTCCTCATGTCCGTCCCTCTCGACTCGTACTTTTGGCAGAAACCGCTTTGGCCCGAGCTCTGGGGGTTTTACTTTAACGTCGTTCTCGGCTCTTCCTCCGCCTGGGGCGTCTCGCCATGGCATTACTACTTTTCCTCGGCGCTTCCCCGTCTCCTCCTGAACCCCCTGGCCGTTCCCCTCATCGTCATGGCCCTCGCACAGCCGGGAAGCCGTCGCCAGGCTGTCGGTCTCGTCGTGCCTAGTCTTCTCTACGTCGCCCTCTACTCCCTGCAGCCGCACAAGGAAGCCCGCTTCATCTTCTACGTCGTCCCTCCGCTGACGGCCGCGGCCGCCCTCGGCACCGACTTCGTCTCCACCCGTCGAACCAAGTCAGCGGCTCATGGCCTCGCCGCACTCATGATCGCCCTCTCAGTCGTCGCCACTTTTGCCGCCAGCATAGCCATGCTACTCCTCTCATCGCTAAGCTACCCCGGCGGAGACGCCCTCTCGCAACTGCAGGACCTAATCTCCCGAAGCGCCGACCCCTTCTCCTCCTCCTCCTCCTCTGCCATCACCGTTCACGCCGACGTCCTAACCTGCATGACGGGCCTGACTCTCTTCGGCCAAAACCCCAACGGCCTACCTCTAGCTCTCGGCCTCCCCCCTTCTTCTCCCCCCCATTCCCATCCCACCCCTTCCCCTCCTCCGCCCCTCCTCCTCTTCGACAAGACCGAAGACGCCCCCCTCCTCGACCGCCCCTCCTTCTGGGAGAGGATGGACTACGCCCTGATGGAAGACCCAGCCGCCGCCCTGGGAAACTGGCAGGTGATAGCCGTGGTCCTCGCCTACGACGGCATAGAACTTCTCGGCCCAGCCTCGGATCCACAACCGCCTCCGCCGCCGCACCGCGTCCTCGGCCTCGGCGCCGAAGTAGCCCGCCTCAGGGAAAGCGTCAGGTCCCTTACAGGAGGGCGCTGGCTCGGTCCGCGCATGAAGCCGCGCATCTACATCATGAGGCGCGTAACGAGACGACCTCGTTACGCCACTGCCTAAGAGAGAAAATCCTTTTTTTTCTCTTTCTTTTTTTTTTGTCTCTTCTCGTCTTGAGAAGTTTTCTCGTCTCATCGTGCTCTATGGCGTAGCTTGAAAGAGAAAATAAAGGAAAGAAATCGATGCATAAAGGAGACCGCAAGGCAAGGAAAGCGAAAGCATGAAACAGAGAATGAAGAATACAAGACAAGGAAGAAGAAGAAGAAGAAGAAGAAAAAGAAATTGAAAATCAAGGCCGCTCGTAGGTGCCATCATCCCAATCGTCGGCCAGACCAAAAACCCTCCAAGACCGACGTTCGGCCCCCCCTGCTCTCATATCCCTTGCCGCCGCCGCCGCCGCCATCAAGATGCTGCTTGCACTCACCCGTCTATTCTTCATTCGCCCCCCCTTCCCTTTGCGCCTCCCTTCGCCTTTGCCTTTCTCCACCTCTTTAAATAGAATCAGACCGTATCCTTGCTTTGGGACGACGAAAGCTTGTCCATCCCACTTTTTACCCCCCCTTTTTTTGTCCCCCCCCCCCCTGTCCTCCTCTCTCTCTCATCCTCATTCCATCTCGCTTCCATCACCTTCGTCGTCATCTTCGCCGTCACCCTCTCCGTCTGCCACTTCCTCCACTGGGGCGTCCGCCCGCTGCAGAGAGCCGTACGTCTTGCGGTACATGTCCAACTCCTTCGTCTGTTGGACGAAGAACTCGAGCACCGACTCCATAGGGGCCCGTAGGTCGCTGAGGTTATGCAGCGGGCCGCCTCCGACGGCCAGATGACGCATCGCGAGCGTGGAGATGCAGGTCTTGTAATGAGCGAGTTAGCTAAGTAAAGGATGGATGCTGAGAAGGGATAGAATTTACCTCGATACGGCTCACTTGGTGCTCGGCGAAATTCACCAAGAACTGATCCGTCACGTCGCCGGCCCTCGCCTTCATGCGGTCCAGGATGCCCGTCTCGGGCGGGCACAGGCCAGGCCCTTCAGACGCGTCCTTCTCCAGGCTGCTGCACAGCATCTCGAGCCTGAGACTGACGTTCCAAAGCGCCCACAGGTTGTCCGGATCAAACGACAGCTCGGTTCCCGGGCCGGTCGGTCGGGGCTTCTCGGCGCCGCCTTCGGCCTGCCGCTCGTGCTGCAGGTGGTGCTCGACGCGGCCGGACAGGCCGTGCGGATAGAGCGAGTACATCATTTCCGGATTCTCCAGGCCCTTGAGCTTCTTCTCGCCCATCTCCTTAACCTCGAACCCCTGAGACGTCAGCGAGGCCAGGTCCTTGCGAATGGCCGCCACATATGACTCGTCGTCAAAGGCCTCCTCGGTCCCGGCCGAGCCGTTGCGGCCGGCGTCGGCCTGATGCGTCTCGAGACAACGCTGGATCTCGGAGATGAAGTCGGACGAGACGGTGATCTGGCCGCCGTCCGCCACGGCTGAGACACGGGCCGCCTTGTTGACCATGGGACCAAAGTAGTCCATGCGACGAGTGACCGGGTCCGTCTCGCTGACGCAGTCGCCGAAGTGGATGCCCATACGGACTGACAAACCCTTGAAGATGAGGTTATTATCTTTATCGTACACGGGCTGGCCCGACATGGAGCTGAGGATCTCCGACGGCCAGTTGACGTCGAGGAGCGACAGCTGGACAGCAAAACACCAAAGGAGGGCCGACGTGGCCGTGGGGAACGAGACCATAAAGGCGTCGCCTTCCGTCTTGACCTCGTAACCGCCGATTCGCCGCAATTGGCGTCTCATGACTTCGTTGTGCAGCTTGATGGCGGACCGCATAGCGCTGGGATACATCTCCCACAGGTTGGTCGAGTTCTTGATATCGGTAAAGGCGATGGACACGTTGCCTGTCGGAGCCGGGATCTCGGCTTCGAGCCGACCCAGCGAAGAGTCCAGAACGTCGCCCTTGGCCTTGCGACCCCTGCGCGTGGTCGATAGCACCTGGGCCTCAGGCGGCACGCCCGAGGGATACAGCGACATGCTGGCACCGCGATGCTGCCGGGACCGCTCCATGCGCCGCTTGAGGTCGGCGACGCTGATCATCATGACCATGATCTTGCCGGACGCGCCGTAGGCCATGGCCAGGTCGCGCAGCTTCTGTGCCGCCCTCATCAAGTCCTGACGCTCGGCACGAGCAATGTCGGTAATGAGGCCGGGGGCCAGGTACTCCCACAGCTCGCTTGTCGCCAGCAGGATGATGTCCTCGTGCTCGCCCATCTTCATGGTGCTGACGTGCGGCGCCGCCTGGACGGCCGGCATCAGGTCGACGTAGCCAAAGGCCCGCGATACCTGCAGCAAATCGTTGAGCCGGCCGTTACGCGACACCCAGCCGCCGGCCTCGCGAATGCGTGACCGCTCCGATGCCTCGGCCGGGTCATGCTTCCGCGTAAGCATCTGGTGCGTGCCGTCCGTCTGGATCACCATGGCCTGCGCATCGCCGACGTTGGCCACGTACAGGTCGGTTCCCTGGAAGTAGACGACGGTGGCTACGCCGCCCGAGTTCAGGTCCTCGCGGCTCAGCACGACCGGCTGCGCCGTACCCCTATGCGACGTCTTGGGCCGCTCTTCAGCGTGCTGCGGCTGTACCGCAATTGTCACAAGGTCCTTGTTGAGCGCCAGGAAGGCTCGCCGCAGCGCGTCCACCGGCGTCTCGTTTTGCCTCGTCTTGAGGCCCTTGAGCTCCATGGCGAAGATGTGACCAAAGTTCTCGTGCAAGTATTTGGCGATCTTGGACCCGCCGCTTGACAGCGCTTGGCCGTCAAAGAGGCCCAGTAGCATCTCCGTTTCGGACGAGTTGAAGCGCGGCACCACCAGATCCACCGTTGACAGATGCTCATTCTTGCCGAGCGTATCCGCCATGCCGTACGGCAAGTGTCCCGCCAGTGAGCCTGATGTGCGCACACGCCTGTCCTCGCTCTGATCGGGGATGCTGGGCTGCGTCAGCGTCACGTCCATGAGGCCCAACACCCGCAGGTTGCTGAGCCGGTTGAAGTCGGTGTACTGCTCCCGATTGGCCGCCCCGGGGCCGTCGCCGCCGCCCGTTTGCTTGATCTCCAGTCGCTTGTTGCCCGACAGGTTGAGGTATCGCAGGTTGGGGTTCAGGTTCCAGTTCCAGTCATAAGGCACGTTACAGATGTTGTACTTCAGCATGTTGTTGCCGCAATCGAAGACGGCCAGCTTCTTGGCCCTCGAGATGTCCGCTGGCAAGTTCGTGAAGCGATTTCCGTTGATGTACAGCGTCTGCAGGAGGCTCGACTCCTCCAAGTCGTCGGCGGGGATACTTGTGAGGCCGTTACCCGAGAGGTACAGCTCGACGAGCTGCGGCCAGCTGCGAATCGACCGCTGTGGCATATCACTCATCTCCTCGTTGTACGACAGGTTCAGCACCCGCAACTCCGACAGTAGCGTGATCTGGTCGAACACATCGTCCTCGAGCCGGTTATCGGCTAGGTACAAGTTCCGGAGGGAGCTGGCAAACGTTGTCGTCAGTCTCGACGACACCCCCGAGTCCTTTCTAGGGTTCGTCGGCGCCGTGACGCCTGAGCTCGTCGAGCCGGCCTGAGACGACGCCGCCCGCGAGACCACCGAAGTTTTACGCCCGCCCTTGCCGTAGACAGACACGACGGAGCCCTTTCGGTCGGCTGCCGGCTGGACGGGCGAAGGACCAACGCTGAGCAGTGTGCTCGAGGCCTGGCTCGGCCGGCGCTCATCCGACGGCTCCTCCGAGTTCGGCGTGGCAGCGAGAGCCGTTGGCGCCTGAAGTTTACCGTTCTGCGTCGGGGGCGGACCCGCCGGTGTGGAGTCATCTCCGCCTGGACTTCGTGGCGGTTTCGAAGACGGCTTGGGAAACGTGTCGAGGACGTTGGAGGAGGCGTTGAAGGTCTCGAGCTTATTGGCCCACCATATCTCCGGTGGCAGCTTCGATATGTTGTTGCCGCGCACGTCCAGCACCTGCAACTCCGAGAGGCATCCGATCTGGGGTGGAAGCTCCGCCACGGCGTTGTTGGCGACGCTAAAATGCTCCAGCCTGCTCAAAACTCCGATCTGCTGCGGTATCGTCACAAAATGGTTGCGGTCTAGAACTAGGCGCTCCAGGTTGAACATGTTGGAAAAGGCCGAGTCAATGCTCACGAGTTGAGCATGTGACAGATTGAGTGTCGTTAATGTCGGTACCGGCTCAGTGAACTCGAACTTGTTCAAGGGGTTCGAATTGAGCTTCAGCTGGCGTATGCGCTCAAACTTGCCCGAAAAGGAAGAAACGTTGTTGTGGGCGGCGCACAGAATTTCGAGCTTGGGCAACTCCGAGATGATATCGATGCTCGTCATGGCGTTGTACTTGATGTCGAGCTCGCGCAGGCTCGTCAGGCCACGGAAGCCTGCTGGCACCTCGTCGGCGAGCTTATTGTTTGTGATGAGGAATTTCTCCAAGTTCTTGAGGTTGCCAACCTCGTCCGGCAGCTGAGCGATAGCGTTGAAGCTCATGTCCAGGTCGACGAGGCTTCGTAGCTGGCACAGGAAGGGCGGGAAGGCGTCGAGGAAGTTGGACGAGATGTTGAGGCTGCGCAGGGCCTGGTAGGCGTCGAAATAGGGTGGCAGGCGCGAGAGCCGATTGTTGGCCAGATTCATCTTGAGAAGCCCCGTGAGGTTGTTGAGCTCGGCATTATCCAGCTGTTCGACCCGGTTGTTGGATACATCAAGGAAGGTCAGTCGACCGGCGCGGCTGAGGCTGAGCGGTAGCTTTCTGGCTTCGTTATTGGTGTACTTGATGTCTCTTAGGTGCTTGCAAGACTGGATGAAGTCCCGAGGCACGTCCAACGACAGGTTCCTCGACAAGTTAAGCGAGGTTATGTCGGCGGCCTTGGAGTACAGCGAGATGGGAATGGTGACGAGGTTCCGCCCCGAGAGGTCGACGTGGTTAAGCTTCTGAGCGCGGGACACGCCGAGATCATTAGTCTTTGCGTGGAAGTCACTCTCCCTGGCGGAGAGAAACATGAAGCGGCAGAGGTAGCCATTGTCTTCGCGGCCGAGCTCTTCGATCCTATCTTTTTCCTCGTAGCCGACCTGCTGCAGCAAGCGCTTCTGCAGAAGCAGTGGCCTGTCAGCTGACGTCAAGACACGAACGAGATCGTGCTTCTTGAGAATGATGTGGTAGTTCTCAAGCCCATCCAACACATACGTCTTCTTGACGACTTGGGAGATGACGTCGGACGAAGTTGCGTCGAGAGGCATCGAGTGGGTGGAAAAGGTGCCATCAGAGCGGAAGATGCGAATGAAGTAGGGCGCCAGCTTCTCCTCGGGCCTCGGCGACTCCTCGGCTTCGTCCAGGTCATAGACGACGTCGGCATCCTCGGTGTCACGGCGGACAGCCCAGCTGTCTGGAGCATCCCAGCCGCCCTTGGGCTGCTCGATGGCAGAGTCCTTACGCTCGCCGTCGGGGTTATTGGCGGCGGGCGCGTCGGGGGGCTCGACCGTGGCAGGGGCTGCTTGCAAGATGCCCTCCATGTCGTTGAGATCGGTGTCGAGATGGAACACGCTGCTATCGGGGGGTTCGGTCCGCTGCTGGTGGTCCGTAGGGCCGATGCCCTCGTCGCCGTAGTCATATCGCTGGTTTGGTCGGTTCTTCCGGGTGAAGGGGAATTTGTTGAAAGACTGGCCACGAGCGGCAGCATCGTTGTTGCCAGGCCAGTTGCCTTGGGCCTGCGGCGGAGACAGGGCTGGTCTTGAGAAGTCGGCCTTGGAAGCCTTGGTCTGCAGCGGGCGGGCAGGCGGCTGCGGCAGATCGCGTGGCTTGGCCGGAGTGCCGTCATCTCTACCTCGGTCTCGATCCCTATCCCTGTCCCTATCCCTGTCCTTGTCCTTGTCCTTGTCCTTGACGCGGCGAAGGCGGCCGAGAAAGCCCCTCTTCACCGGCGACGTGGGTGGTTCTGCGGAGCCGCCTTTGGAGCCGCCGTTGGCACCAGGCCCGGGACTATGGGCCCTCGCTTTTTGGCCGGGCATGTTGACGGAAGAACCGCGCTCACGGAGACTGGGCGTTCCGGTCGTCGTGTAGGAGGCGTCTCTGCTGGTGGCGGGACGGGGGCCTCTTGGATCCTCGTTGCTCCTGTGGTGCCGATGATGACCGGGGAGGTGGGCTAAGGGCTTGGGGGTCCGCGAGGAGGCGGAAGTTTTGGGGGGGATCTGAGGCGCGGGAGACGAGGCTTCGTATCGCTCTCGGTCAGGACCGGCCAGAATATCCCTGATGGGCGCCTCCCCGTAACGGGCAATGTCCTGGTAGCGTTGCCAGTGTTAGTGCATGTGGTAATGGAAGGAAAGAGGCAATGGAAGAAAAGAGGCAGCGATCTGATCAAGAGACATCGGACGAATAGAAGGCGAGGGAAGGCGAGGGAGGGACGAGACGAACGTTGTTGTCCTGGTAGAGGAAAGGTACAACCTGGGATGAGGGCACGGGGGTCCTAGGACGGGACGAGGAAGGCGAGGCATCTCTCGGGTCGGTGGCATTAGAGAAGTTGCGGTCGCGCTGGGACGGGCGGGTGTGGCTGTAGGATCGAGCGCGCTGGTCCTTGCCGACGACGGATGCGGTCAGGCTAGTCTCGGAGCTATCGCGTCCGGGAAACTCCTCTCCAAAGAAGCCTTGAAGCTTGCGGTAGCCGCCGCGCGTGCCGCTAGTCTTAGACCCCTGACTACTGGCCGTTGTGATACTGGCGAGAGAAGGCCTCCGAGCGTCGACGGGGAAGTAGGATATGTCGGGGGATTCGGGAATATCTGGAGGGACTGCGCCGTGGCGGAGGCCGGAATGGCCCGGGGCCGTTGAGAAGTGCAAGGAGCCGTCGCCCATGTCGTCCAAAAAGCCCGCTCCAAGCGGCCCCTTGGGAGGTGGTGGGGGCGGCGTGCTGGATGTCCATGGGGCCACGTTGGAATTCGCGCGGAAGGCTTCGAGCACAGCGGCGTCTCGACGGGTGGCGACATCGACGGGCTGACGAGCGGTGCCATTGGGCAAGGGCGAAAACGAGCCGCGAGGGATGGAGAACTGAGGAAGCTGAACATCGTCATGAGGTGGTGGCCTAAAGGAGAAGGGGGAAGAGACGAGGAGGGGAGCCACGTCAGCGGCGACGGAGAGAAGGACAGGAAAGACGGGTGAAGTCACCTGGGACGTTGATCGGGATCGCTGTAAGTGCGATGCGCACGCTGGAGATGTCTGGCCGAAGGCGAGGCGGAAGACGAGGCGGATGATGATGACGGCGGCGGCGGCGGCGGTGGCGGCGTGGACGGCTTGATGGTGCCGTCGGTGCTGGTGCTTGCGCTCGTGAGGGAGCTGAAGCGGGCGGCCGCATTGTCCGACATTGTCACCAGGCGGGCTGGGCCATGGGCATCGGTCGAGGAGACGGGCTTGCGAAGCGGACGGGGCGCAATCACGGCATACTCTATGGTTGGAAAGATGGGTATCGAGAGGGAGATTTCGATGGCGGCGGGATGAGGATTGGAAGATGGAGGAGGGACGTAACAGAGCTGGAAGAAAGTAAAGCGGGTGGCTAGAACCAACCACCGGTCAGTAGAGAAGAGAAGCGGTCGGCGGCTCGTTGAGTCAGTCAACTAACAGCACAGCAGGAAAGAAGAGGAAGCGTCTTCGTCGTCGTCGTTATCGTCGTCGTCTTCTTCGTCTACGTTGAAGTCGTCGTCGTCGTCGTCGTCGTCGATGCGCTGGCTGCTACAATGCCAGCGACCAGCAGCGGACGGCGGGAGACGGCGATGCCATACTATGATACTACGAACTCAGTGTGCGGCCGTCCGCCTCACTGTGCGAATATTTACTGTGTGGTGTAGCCACGCCAGTACCAGGTCCCCTGCCGTGGTGGCCCTACGCGGAGAGGAGGGGGCGCACGCCTGAGGCCGTTGTCAATCCATCCCCCCCCCTTCCCTCTCTCCTCAGTAAGGCCATGGTGACCTGAAGGCCCCCAGTTCACCTCCCTGACTGACAGCTCCATGCGGCGCTCCCCCAGGTTGCTACAGCCTACAGGTGTTTGGTGGGTGGTGGCCAACATGGTAGGGACCGTAGGGCGTCTCAGCCAAAGTGACAGCGGCCAGAGATTCGACACACTGTGCTCACACCGTGACAGGTACCGACTACTATCCGTCCTCGACCCGCACATCCGGTCTCGAGCCGTATCTGCTACAAGGGGGTTTCTCTTCTTTGTCGCCTTGGCGCCTGAGGCAACACGCAATACGACGTCATCATCTGGTTTCAGGCTGTTCATCCTCTTTCTCAACCCCCCCCCCCCCCCCCCCCCCCCCCCCCCCCCCCCGTCCCCCCCAGGCGCCCCCCCCCCCCCCCCGCCCCCCCCCCCCCCCCCCCC